>CM053508.1:32437365-32582873 GCA_028627145.1 Eidolon dupreanum
GAAGGGAAGAGAAGGGAAGGGAAGAGAAGAGAAAGAAAGAGTGTCTGGGGCATGGGGTCTTTCTTCCAAGAGTAATCAAGTGAATTCTAAAATGAAAGATGTTAAGGAGAATTTTTTCTTCAATAGCAGTAATAGCTAATGCTTATAGTACTTACTGTGTAACAGGCACTGTTCTAAATATTTTACAAATATTAGCCAATTTAATTCTCACAGAAGCCCCTATATTTAAAAAGTAGAAACAGAAACCTACAATGATTAAGCCATTTTGCTTAAGGTCACATTACTGGTGTGTTCTGAAAGTGACATCTTCAGATCTCTTGCTAGAAATCCTCCTTGGCTACCCAAAAAGAAGCAAGGGGGACTGAGATTCCTTTAATATAGTCCATATACTCAGCCTTCTGGGGCAGAGAATAGTGGGAAAAGAGGGAGAGTGGATCTGGAGAGGAAAATAAAGAATATCTGACTCAGGAGTTGACTAGACCATTAATAGACTGAAGCTGAGGTAGAACCACAGAAGGTAAAAAAGATATCCAGCAGAGATGGAGACATCAGAACAATGACCCGTGAACAAAGAACCATGACAAGATGGCCTGGTTCTCTTTATGCCAAAATAACTGTAAGCTGGGGGTGGTGAAATAGCCATGCAGTCTCAAGTTACAAATAAAGCCTGAGACTAAGGGTCAGTCGGTCATTTTGTTCTCTGATTATTGCGCTAAATTATTACTCACTGGTCGCACCGAGTAATCTTGAGAGTCCTTTGAATACACATTGTGGTCCCTGCTATTCTCCCATAAATTGTTGCCCTTTCCCACACTGCAGACAGAAAAAAAATTCTTTCTACCCCTAGCTTCTTGCCTTCCTCATTTCTCCTCTTCTCTCCAAACTTAAATACAAGTTACCTTAAATTGTACTTAAGATTTTAAAGATATATATCAACGTCCCCCAGTTAAATAGTCTGGAGGTGATCCTGCCTATGTGGGTCATTTGGGCTACATTTGCCCTGTTTGGGAGCAGTAATGACTCCAGCCTTCTTCTTGTACTTGTGCCAAGACATACTGTATCTGAGAAGGGTTGAAATTCCCCATGGCATTTTCTTTCTGATGTTTTAAATATTTTCTTATTTTTCCCACAGGAAACTTTACAGTTAGTGTACATTCCTAAATCAATCATTATTTTCTCCATGTTTCCCTCTTTAGCAAATCCTTGGGCAGCTCATTATGGACGTTTCTCATAATATGACGCCTCACAGCAGTGCAAGACATTTTCCTTTGTATTGCATAGTTTGATCAATGGCAGCTAGTTATCTTATTTGCTCAGTAAATCTCAGCTATTGCTTGGTTCAAGACTCCTTGTCACACATAAGAAGCATCTCAAAAAAGCCAGTTGGACTCCATTATTTTTCAATCTTTCCTAGATTAAAACTCACCATTGTCCCTTGACAACAGGTTCAAGGGCTCCCTGTGGGGTTGGCCATCTTACACAAGCCCCCCACGCCAAATGCTCAAAACCAGTAACAGATTGCCAGATTGTGTTTCCTAGTTTTACATGAAGCACAAGAAAAGAAAGAAAATAGGGACTCAATGAAGATAAACCAAAAGTGGTGGCAGATGCCTATAGAACACTCCAGAGAATCATTTTACAGTGTTTTTTCTTTATTTTGCAGGGGGTATGAGAGGACCAGTCAGAAAATACAAACAACTAATTTATATCTGCCCTGTCAACCATAAGAATCAGCCAATGAAACATATCTCTGCTGAAATTCCTAGCTTCACATTATTATCACAGGCAGTCCTGTAATCTGAAAAATGATGCAGAATATCTTCAGAAAAGATAACAAATACAGAGCATAGCAACATAAAAGCCCTTTGTTTTGAAGAGTCTAAGTCTGCAGGAGCCATTTTCAAATCTTGGAGAGATTGTCAACAGATTTTTGCTGTGGATCCAGGATATTGCTGAACTAAGTAGAGAAGTTGTAATCTGCATCTTTTCCCCATGATTATCTGTTTTCATTTAAGATTAGAGTAGAACTCTAGGTTAAAAGGTGGGAATTTTAGTGCTTCAGAAGCACTTTTCATTGATTTATCTAAATTGAAATTCAACTGAATTCTATGAGTACTCATACAGAATCTACTCTATGTATGCCACTGTGCTACATAGGGGGAGCCATTCACCACCCAGCCTCTAAGAATGGCCATCCCAAGATTGTGTTGTCCAAAGCCTGCATGGCTATATATGGAGACCGCCATGCTAAATGCTGCACATGTGTCAATCTTTGAGGAGGACTCTCTCCACCCTCAAAGAGCTTGTAATCTGGGGAAGGGAAAGCTTGCTGCAGAAGCAACAGTAATATCAGGCAAAGCAAGCTCCATAGAAAAATTGGAAGTAAACACCAAAAATGAACTCAGAGTTAACTCAAGATGTAAGGAGTTGCTAAAGAAGAACAATAGCGAGGAGAAGAGGCGGTTGGATTGTCTCATGGGAGCCTCCTATGCCTGGTCTTAAATTGATACATTGTCAAGAATTGTGCTTTAGGAAGATAACACTGATAAGAAAAAATGGCAAATTTTTCAGGATACTGGAAGCCAGGTAGAAAGACATTTCAAATAGTCTAGGTAGAAGATCGGGGGCTTAAACTAATATGAAAACAGTCAAATGTAAGAAAAGGCCATAGATTTGGGAGATGTTTTGAAGTTCATAAAAATTCATTTTGATTAACCATAAAGTAAAAATGAGAAAACTAGTAAAAAACAAAGTAGTTATGAACCCCAATATTAATAACAAGAAACAATATGGTTAAATATATTATATCAAACAGTATGCAACATCATTTTTTAGGTAAAAAAAAAATGGTCAGTTATGGGTAATTCATGCAATTCAAACTTACTTTATAAGTGGCACCCCTAAATATCCCATTGTAGAAAAAGTAGAGCTCCAAAAAAAATATTAAAAGAAATAAAAATTAACCATGAATAAAAGATAGCGTGAAGTCATTTACTTAGCAGTGGGATGGGTGAGGGCGTTTTCAAGAGTAGACATGGTTCTTAAAGGAGATTGCCTGGGTAGAGGAGGCTTTTGGCCTAAGGCAAAATTCCAGAGAAAAGTGGCTGGGTCAGTGAAAGCCCAGGGCTTGTTTTAAAATTAAAGAAGGACGTTGTCACTTATTCAATTTACAACCTCTTATATATCTTCCTTCGGGGTTTTCTTAACAGGAGATTTATTCCAGAGTTATTGGCAAAGATTGAAAATACCTCCAATGAAATTTTCCCTGAGTTCATTTTTCACCCATGCTCTCTTTACCATAATGCATACTGAAAATAGTATTTAGGAACAAGTAGAGAAAACTTAACAAGAAAACAACTCCATTAAGCTAAACGTTAAGCAAACCTCCTATTAAATGAGCATGTCCCTAGATTATCTAGTAAATGGTAATGATTACCCAAAAATGAATGCTGTGAATTCCATTCAGAACCATGCAGGCTGTAGAACCTCCATAATTCTCACTTCCAAATTCTGAACCTCATCAGTGTGCTTCTAAGCCTAAGCTTTTGTTTCCACTGGTTCCTTTTCCTAGAAAGCTTTCTCCCCTCTTCTATTCTTTACTGCCTGTGAATGCCGACTCACCCTAGGAATTTATAACCTCTCATTACACGCTTTTGTTTCCATTATATTGAGTTTGGTTATCTACTGATCTAAGTTTAGTTTTCACTCTTTGATTCAATCAAGAAAGGTAAGCACAAAAACGCATATTCTTTGTTGACCAGTAAAATAAAAAAAAATAAATTTCAAGGTTGTATGCTACATTTGTGTCAAGTATGCAAATAATTTTATTTGTATATAAAATATACATGGGTTATGTATAATAGAAAGATGTTTGCAGAGGCACACACAGAAAAATATCTGAAATGACAATCATTGGTTTCTGCTAGGAAATAAAATTGGGAATGATGGAAAGGTTAGGGACTGTCACAACATTATTTAATTATTTCTTCACTGCTTGATTTTATTTTGAAAAGAATCCTTTTACTTGGAAAACACACACACACACACACACACACACACACACACACACACACACACTTCTGCCATACTGGGTCTCAGAGAACTATGGTTCATTCAAGATCAGCATCAAAGGGGATCTGTCCCAGGAGCCCACAACACCCACTTCCCAAATGAGACATGTCTTCAGGCATGTTCCCCAGTGCTTTCCATTAGAAAGTGTCTATCATACTACAGAGTTGCCTCTCTCTCACCAAACACAGCCCAGATAACTAGCTCTAGGAGGCTACACTCCACAGCCTTGAGTAGTGATAATTCGAGATGAATGAGGAACCCTTTTAGTTAAGTTTATAGTAACAGAAAGGGATTGTTGCCCAAGAAAAACATAAGACTGGCAAAAATTTTAAATGCAATATTTGACAAATTTGTATTAAGAATTAAATGGCTATTTCCCAGACTAGAGTGTTTCTCACTGTGCACATAAACCCTTAGGTCTGAGCTTACTGTCCTCTCCTTACCTTTCTTGCTTCTTCCAACATTTCTTCCATTTTCTAGCTACCAGTTTTCAACCATCAAATTCCTATTTCTTTATTATGTTTAACTTTCCATTCCCTCAAAGTAAGCTTTAGATTTATTTACCTTAAAATATCCAGTAATGCCAAAAATTGTATTAAGATCCTGCTTAACAAAGGACCTTGTATCCAGTGTCTCTGTAATAACCAACAAATAATCAATTGTATCAGCATCAGACTCAGGCAGGGCTCCTAACCAGATCAGTCAGAACCCATTCAAAGCTGAGAGTAGAGTGGAATAGAGGATAGGTCTCCCTAAAACAGCAACAACGTACCAGTGAACACGAATCAAGCACTTTCTATGGACCAGGCACTGGACTAAGGCATCTTTCCTGTTATATCTCACTCAGTCTTCACAATAACCCTATGAGGTCATAATAGAAAAGATTGTTCCAAACTTCATTTGTGCAATGTAATTTATAGACTCCTTCTGAAAAGAAATTAGGGTTTTACCAATTAAATGTTTAAGCAGTTTTCTGACTAGCTTTAACGAGATTAAGGCTTACTCTGGGAAATTATCACCTACAGCTGACTAGTCAGTCAAGAGCCTAGTGACCATTTCTAATGACTTATTTTTTCTTTTAATAATCCACCTAATAAGGATAATCTATTTATTCTCTTTTTCTGTAAAATATCTGTACCAAAAGTGAATCCTCCCTGGTCTGTAAGAGGATTTTTTTCCCCCTCATTGCAAGATTTTCATAAAATTATGACACATGCTCATAAACAAATTGCCTTAAAAATCCTTTTAACTAGATACTTCTGTGTCTCCGTTTAACACATAAGCAGTCAAAGAACCAGAGTAACAGTCAGCCTGACTCTGAAGCCCATTTTAACTGTTTCATTTTACCTCCTCACCAAGTAAATTGGCTTCTACTTCCTTCAATTCTCACACCACAAAATCTGTGACTGTCAATCCCACTTGGCCTCTAAAATGTTTCTCTCAAAATCTCATCAGTCAGGATGTCAAGCAAGCCATTGATAAAGCACACTCTAATTTTCCAATTTTAGTTGGTGATAAAATCTCTAAATGGAGAGGGAGTTGGATTTGCAGCATTACTTTGTGTCTTCTATAAATTATCCTTCACCTGAAGTTCTCCTTTACCTCCATAACTGTCCCTGTCACCATTACAGAGGACTCAGAGGGTACAATTGCCCCTTAATGTCAGTTCAACGGAGACCAAAAGTCTCACGCCCTTATCACAGCTAAGAGCTGGCCATGAACATTTAAACCACGCTTTACACAAGGTTGTGGGGGAAGTAAGTCATACACACTGAGAGTAAGATGCAGGAAGATGGCATGTCATATAAATTACAAGACCTCACAGTTTAGACTCCTTTGTAAGTGACTATACTGATTAGGGTTCCCTGGGGCCCCAATGACAGAGGTTATCTCAACCTATCATCCAGGAGCATCTTTAAGTTTGTTCAGAATCCTTAAATTGCAGACCCAAGAGATTGTGATCACAAGGTCTTGTTTGCCTGCCTAAGAATTGCCTTCAGAGCTCCACCTTCTGTTCAACCTATATTAGACAAATTACCACAAACTAGGTGGCTTACAATAGAAATTTATTCTCTAACGGTTCTTGAGGGCAGAAGTCTAAAAGTAAGGTGATTGCAGGGCTACACTACCTCTGAAGGCTCTAAGGGTGGCTATTTCCTTACCCCTGCCAGCTTCCGATAGTTGCCTACTTGTTGGTGCATCATTCCAATTTATGCCTCCATCACCGTGTGGCCATTTTTCCTCTGTGTGTCTTTATGTCCAAATTTCTCTCTCCTTATAAGGATACCAGTCATTGGATTTAAGGCCCACTCTAATTCGGCATGATTTTGTCTTAACTTATTTACATCAGTAAAGACTTTATTTCTAAATAATGCCACTTCACAGGTGTTGGGGTTAGGATTTTTCAGAACATGTATTTTTGAAGGACATGAGTCAAATCTACAACAAGAGTGGAGAGGCTAAGGGCTTCAGAGGGATTTTTTTTTCTTTATAGAAGAAAAGCAAATAGATGCTAAATCTTAATTGATGTAGATTTAAAGTAAAAAAAAAATACATAATGTCTGCTATACTTGGAATATGCTATCAACTCAAATAAGTAAAAACAATATTAACATAGGGCTGTGTAACAGAGGCCATTCATTTGTTCAACCCACTCTGTATACAAAAACCTAAGTGTAATAAACAGGTAGTCTCTATCCTGCTCAATGCCTATATACAACATTTAGAGGAATTTTTAAAGTCAGTACTGCATGAAAATATCAAAATGTTTTTGAGAATGGTTGAAATAAGAATTACTTTGTATAACTAAACAGCATATGTACATACATTAATACATATATACAATATATACACATATACAGAGATACATATAAACATACATCTTTGAACATTATATACAGTTGAATTCTTATATAAACTTTCAGTTCTTACTAAGAATCTAAGAAGAAGACTTAAAACAGTATGTTTTGGGAAAAGTCTTTATGGTGTAGCCTGGGACCCTTTTCCTCTGGTATTGTCCTAGTTCTACCAATTCTCTTCCATGTGTTCATAAATATAAAATAAAATACTTCATTTTATTTTTTTTAATTAAAATGTGTGTTTTTTTTAATTGAGGTATAATTGACATACAACACTGATGTCTTATTTCATGCCATTCTGTACTAGGTTGGGACTTTCAAACCATTGTTACTATTTCTAGATGCTTTTCAGTCACAGCCTGTTCAGAACAAAATTTGCATTGAATGGAATCATCATGGAGTCTTTATTTCTCTCCTATATGCTCTGCAAAGTGCTAATGCTTCTTTATATGTTAGTTAAGAAAATAACATTTGACTCTTTACTTGACCCTGAAAGTTTTTTTTTAAAATGAGCACAAAGTTCTTCTGACATTTTCTCCACCAGTTACATTGTCTTTGGGACCAGGATCTTACATTCAGTGCATGGGAAGAGGATGTTAAATTTCTTTTGGAAACAAGAGCCATTTCCTTCTTAGCATCTGGACATATCTACAGCTCACTCTGACCAGTTCTGATTACCAGTGCGTTATAGTTAAACACCCTAAAGTTGAGAAGGACTATCTTCCATCACTAAAGTTGCCTGGCACATGTAAGTTCTCCAGAGGAGTCTGTCTGGAAGCTTTTCGTGTTATCAGATTCATCATTCTGAAACTCCTCCATACAAGAGTTATAAGAAGATTTATTTTTTCCATAAAATAAAACCATGGAATCGTGTTCCTTATTGACAATCTTTTGGTTAGTCAAAACAGTATTCAGTATAGCCTTTAATATTAGTAGATTAGAAATATATTATAAGCGACAAATGTAAAGATAAAAAAATCAATCACCTGTGTGTACTTGTTTTTTCAATATAAGACATAATGGCTACCTCTTCGCCTTTAAAAAAAAAATCTTAACTGTTGGGCTTGTTTTCTCCAAAGAGAGCTGACACTTACAGACCAAAATAGATTTGTTTACAATAGGTAGTCCACAGTTCCTTCCCACATTCCACTCTGGGTTAATAGCATTCTGTAGAAGGTGATAAGCAGCCTGATTCAACTTCTCCTGAAGGAAAAAGAAGTGCCACAGCTATTGTTTTACTGAAAGTCACAGTTAACCTCAAAAGCTAAGCTGATCAGAACTTGAACCCCATGCAGGAGAATTTATAACTTTAACATTCCCCCGCTAATACAAATTTTACGTGAACTGATTTTTGGCTTGATAGTAACACCTTCTCCTTAAGTGCCAGATGAATGTAAGTGATTTGATGTTCAATTTACAGCCAACAACACTTTTCAAAATGACATTTTAATAAGGTTGGGTATCTCTCCTTTGTTTGACAATAATGATTGAAATGAGAATATTATATGTAATTGAAAAATGTAGTCACCACTTAAGAATTTCTAAGTATTGTTGATTACTTAACATCCTAATTTATAGACAGACTTGAAGGCTGCTAATTGGTTTGCCTGAGGTTGTAGTAGAGTAAGAAATAAAATGTAGGGTCTTATTATCTGATTCACTGTCCCATTCACAAATTAACGTCCTCAATTTAATATAAATAAAGAATCTCATAATAAGATGGCATAATCAGTGTAGAGGAAGTAAATTAGTATATTCCAGACTTCTTTCTACCAGGGCAAAAAGAGGAAATTGGCTTTAAATATACTATATAATAGGTGAAGCTCTTTCTACCTGAAGATGTCAGCAATCTCGAATAGCAACTATCTGAGTACTTTGTTTAATATAACCGAAACCCCTCCATACACTATGTATTACGCTATGCAATTAATTTATTCAACAAATAACTTAACACTTTATTTATACCAGGAAGCTGATGACAGATAAAGTAAACCCTATTCTCCAACTCATGGAGCTTACATATGAGTCTGGTAACAAAGAAGAAATAAAGAAGAAATTAAAGAGATTTAAGAACTATAGGAGGTGAAATGCAAGGTAGTGAGGTATCTGGGAAGCCTTCTTAGAAGAAAGTGTTTAGCTGAGACCTAAAGGATAAGAAAGAGTCATCCAGATAAAGCAGGGGGTGGAAGGTAAATATTTCAGAAAGAAGACTAGCAAGATCAAAGGTAGAGATGAGAGCACGTTGGGTTTGCTGATTGAATGAATGACTAAGTGAATGGATATTCAATGATCAGACATTTTTAAACAGGAAAGAAATATGTTTTAGGATAGTCTCTGATATCTTTGGAGTATAGCTTGAAGTTCTCCCATGGATGGTGAGTATTGGTGTTCAAGGTACTGCAGGGTTCAGAAAAGAAGAAAGGACCAGAGCCCATCCAAGATGTAATTTAATTTAAAAAAAAAAAAAAAAAACTTCATAAATTCTGGACCCCAAAGGCTGTCCCCTAAATGTACAACCTAGAAATAAATTTATTGTGTGCCCCCTTGTCATTGAATAGAAGAGAAAATTCTCCCAAGAAATTTTGCAACCACATGGTAGCCTTTACATGGTTTGCAACCCAAATGCACACAATCCGTGCTGTCCAAAAACAAACAAACACAAACAAACAAACAAAAACCATCATTCCAGAAATTTCACTTCTGGATATTTATCTGAAGAAATCCAAAACATTAATTCAAAAAGATATATGCACCCCTTTGTTCACTGTAGTGCTGTTTATAATAGCTAAGATATGGAAGCAACCTAAGTGCTCATCGATAGACAATTAGATAAAGAAGATGTGGTACATATATACAATGGAATTTACTTAGCAGTAAAAAAAATGAAATCTTTTGCAACATTTGTGACAACATGGTTGGACATAGAGGGTATTATGCTAAGTGAAATAATTCAGACAGAGAAAGACAAATACCATATGCTCTTATTTATATGTGGAATCTAAAGAACAAAATAAATGAACAAACAAAACAGAACAGACTCATAGATACAGAGAATGAAGTGATGGTTGCCAAATGGGAGGAGAGTTGAGGGACTTGATGAAAAACGTGAAAGAATTAAGAAGTACAAATTGGTAGTTATAAAATAGTCATGGGGATGTGAAGTACAGCATAGGGAATATAGTTAATAATATTGTAATAACTATGTATAGTGCTAGGTGGGTACTAGACTAATCAGGGCTGGGAGGGGCAGGGAGTTGACTTCATAATTCATATAAATGTCTAACCACTGTGCTGTACACCTGAAACTAATACAAAATAATATTGAAAGTTAACTCTAATTGAAAAAATCATCAAAAAGTATAGTTTAAAGTGATCTCAGAATGGTAGTACCAGTTGCCTGGCAGAACCAAATTTCTTTCCTGGAAGAACTACTTTCATTCCAGAAACAGATAATAAAATTTGGCCTGAGAGAGAATAGTAAACTAATAGAACTGAATAAACTATGCAGAATAAAAGATAAAAAGAGAGATAAAAAGATGGAGAATATGAAAGAGAGTTTAAGACTCATGGAAAATAGAGTGAAAAAGACTAATATAGGTTAAATGTGACTGCCAGAAGGTGAAAGAAAATCAGGTAGAAACAATATTTGAAGAAAGAATAGCTAAGAAGTTTTGAGAACATCCATTGAGAGATTCAAAAAGTTCAACTATGAATATAAAATAGGATAAATACAAAGAAATTTACTCTTAGACACAGCAAAATGAAAACAAAGAACCATGGTAAGATGCTAAAAGCCTCTGTAGAGAAAAGAGACATAGCCTTTTAAGGAGTGAGGCTTAATTTGACATCTTACTTCTTAATGGCAACTATGGAAATCTGAAAACAACAGATATGTACAACATACTGAGAGAAAATAAATGCCAATGTAGAAGTCAGAACCCAGTGACAGCTCTCAAGAATAAGGGCAAAATAGAAATTTTCAAACAACCAAAAACAGAGAGTTTGCAACGTTTAGATCTCAGTAAAGAAAATTCTAGAGATATTTTTTTAAGCAGAATGAAATGATCCCAGTGAAAAGTCTGAAGCAAAAGAAGGATTAAAAAATGGAAGATGTGGCAAAGGGGAATAAATCAAAGCTAATATTGAGTGCATAAAACACAAAATATGTTGTGGAGTTAGAGAAACATGATTAAAATACAAGGCAATAATATAAGTTGGAAGTGAATAATAGTCTAAGTTTTTTGCTTTAAGAGAGGAGGATAAAAATACTGATTTACTTTGAATATAGTATGTATAACTTCAAAATAGCAGAGAGAAAAGACAGAATGAAAATATAATGATCAATCTAAAAGATGAAAGAAGAAATAAAGCATAGACTAGGGAGGATAAACAAGCACAAAATAACCTCGTTAAAATAAATCTAACATATAAATCCAATAGTTATAACAAACGTAAATGGACCTAATTCTTTCATTATGAGTCAAAAGGTGATCAGACTGAATTTATAAAATGTATGCTTTTTACAGAGGTGCTCTGAAATATATCATTAAGATTGAACACAGATAGAAAAAGATGTACCAGATAAACATTAACTGAAAGAAAGTTAGTATAGTTATAGTAATATTAGCCAAAATAGATTTATTATTTAGGCGATGATTAACATTTGGACAGACACATGTGCTTCCTTTTTTCTGTGAAAAGTCGTCACAAAACTTCATATCCATGGCATTTGTTAAATATCTTCTCTATTCTTTGATAACTCCACACAGTTATTTCACCCTCAGAAAATCCTAGCCTCTCAGAAATTGCCTCAAATTCTTTTTTTTTTTTTCATTTTTTAAAAAACTTTTGTTAGCATTTATGCTGGGGGAAACTCTTTTATGCTGGAAACAAGTTGACATATCTCCTTAATATATTGCTTAAATTTATAATCACTTGGCTTTGTGGCATCTCAGTATCATCTATATATTTCATTTCCTTGCTTGATTTATTGTAACAATATCAACAATGCCTTTCTTAATTTCCACAACATTCACTTAGTTTCCGTGGGTTTTCTGTAAATCTAATTCCCACTGTTTGGAGTCATGATATTCACTCATAGTCCAACTCTCTCTTAGAGTTTAATGCATTTTCAGGTGAAATCAATTAATTTTTGATTAGCTCCAAATGGATTCATAGTATTTTAAGTAACAACCATGGCTTCAGTTGAAGCTTTAATTTTTTAAATATACACCATTCGCCTGAAATCCTGGTTCCTTTAAGCTAACTTAACTTGGCTTTGTAATCTCATATTAAGTCCATATTATTTTTCTGTTGCAGGTTGGACTAATCTATTTGAGATTCTTACTCCATTTGTTTTACTCTAATTCCTCAAAGGTCAAGCATATTCAACTGTTTGTTTAGATAACAGTTTCCTCTATCTGATTTTTACATCCTATATTATGGGGTTGGTAACCCCATTCAAAGCTTTACCCAACAGTATATTACACATATAGCTGACTGCTTTGTTGTGGCTATCATCATTACCAACTCTGGTTTATCAGCTAAGCATTCAGTACTTGAGGCACTGAGGAAATAATGAGATCAGCCTTGGCCAACAAATGTATCTCTGAGGGAGCCCAACTCTTTCTCCTGGTGCTCCTAAGCTCTGTAGAAATAGCATGAGTTTTAGTACTAAAGGCTTTGGATTGATATTTAGATTTTGTCATAGACCAGCTAGCTAAGTGAGTTTAGGAAATTATTTTACTTCTTCAAGCCTTAATTTTGTCTTCAGTAATATGGAGATTATTATTATCATATTCAATGTTGTGGAGACTAAATGTAACAGTGCATGGAAAGCTCTTTGCAAACTGCAATCTGATAATTAAATGCAATCTGATTAATTAAGTAATCTCAATTCTCTTTAAAACTGAAATTTCCCCCAAATTAAGACCATCCTATAGGGCTTTGAGGGAACCAATCCTTCTGACCCTTTCAATTTGATGATCAAAAATTAGATTTGGGCTTTGGCAGCACTCTGGTTCCTGTATCCAGAGGGAGAACTGGGGCAAACTATTCAATCTCAATATATGACAACCCCTGTCTAATTGTCTGAGATATTTTAGAAGATGCTTTTAAATAGAAAAGAAATACATTCTTCATAAGTCACACAAATAAATAAAGCACACTGTGAGAAAGAAAGGTACTAGAAATAAAGACATTTTAAGTTCCTTTTTCTTATTGATTTTTGGGCAATTAATTTAACCTCTACAGATCCCAGTATTTACTGTTCTAATCTCCAGTTTTCCCACTCAGGAGAATATTATGAGGGTCATAATAAACCCAATAGACACTGGGCATTCCATCCCTTATTACTAATATTGTATATTAGAGATTGTCTTAATAGACTCGAGCTACCATAACAAATATCAGAGATTGGGTGGCTTAACAGCAGAATTTTATTTTCTCACAATGTGGGAGGCTGGGAAGTCCAAGATCAAGGTGCCAACTGTTTTAATACCTGGTAAGACCTCTCTCCATGGGTTGCAGATAGCCACTTTCTCATTATATACTCATATGGCTGTTCCTCAGTTCATGTGCATGGGAAAAGAGAGAGAAAGAGTGAGAGAGACACACACACACAGAGAAAGAGAGAGAGAGAGAGACAGAGAGAGAGAGATCTTCCTCTTCTTATAAATCCACTAATCTCATCATAAGGTCCCCGCCTTCATGACCCAATTTAACCCTAATTGCCATTGCACAGAGTTATGGCTTCAACATATGAATTGGGAGGGGTATACATTCAATCTATAACAGGGATATAAATTATTTTGTTACTGTCACATTTATCATGATATGCTGGACACCCTTCCCCTTCTATTAAGAAGAATCCATTTTCAGTATAAGAGTAGGTATAGGAAATTTCGATAATACATACAGTAAGCACAATTTAATATCAATATATGACACCTGAAAATATGATATAATAGTGATGATCAGTCAGCTGAATCTAGGACCCTTTCAGATGAGCTCTCTGTCCCTTGAGTCTATAAAAAGCTTGGTGAAGTTGCTTTCTGTGACTCTAATCTGATAACTCCTGTAGAGATAAGTGAATCTGCATATTGCTTCATTCAGATGTTTTCAATTGCCTTGAAATGTCTAAGCAGAAGTCAGACTGATCAATCAAAGAGTATATAAATATTGGTTCCATGAAGGGACAGCCCATGGCACCTCTGATTGGGTCACTAAGTCTGCAGCCCCTATCACGTGACAGAAAGGCCTGTGAGGCCTGGCTGAGACCAGGACACCCAATGCAAATAGCTAGCTGTTGGACCAGCTGAATCATTAAGCACATGAGACATACTAATTGAACATAAAGAACCAAATCAATAGTCACAAACTTGAGGGACCCACATATTTCTCTCCACATCAATATTATATCTTATGTCTTTCGATATTCTAACATGATTGCAAGTGAGAACGGCTATCATGACTCATAACAAATGACCCAACAAAGAGATATTGGCTTTTTATAATTGGTTCAAGACACACTGCCATTCTAGTGACTATGAAATTAATCAAAAGAGTCTTTTTGCTTGATCTATACATTATAACCTTTAACATCCATTACTAACAATCAATATTACATGTTGAAGTAACTGAGGAGGAAATGAACAAACATTTAAATTTAAAAAATCCTCAGGTCCCTTTGAACTGTTTGCCCGGTAGATTGCACTATCTGTTCAGGAACATTTAAATTTTCTCTTTTATTTTCTTTTTAAGACCTGCAAGATTCCAGCTCCTCAGACTTCCACACTCAGGCAATACCTTTAATGAAGGTAAATGATAAACTCAGGTAGCTGCTGCAATGCTTCCGAGGCAGTAATGTTTTTAGATGTGTATTTGTGCTATATAAAGGTTGAAAATACAGTTTGTAAAATAGTTACATAAATCAGAATTGTAATTGTGCGATAATTTTGAAAAGCAACTTGATAATGCATATTAAAGTCTTTAAAATTATCATATATTTTGCCTGATAATAATTCTTTAGGACTCAAACCTATGTAAATAATCTGAAACAATACAGACAAGCTTTAATCACAAAGATCTTCATCACGACATTATTTATAATAATAAACAATAACAAAACCCTAAATATCTGAAAATAGGAGAATGGCTAAGTATATTATAGTAAAAAATAGCTAAGTAAATAATACTATATCATGGAGCATAACCAATTATGTCTCAGGTCAGTGTATCTAACAAACATTCATTGACTGCTTCAAATTCTAGCCTCATTTTAGCAGCTCATGATCCAGTAGACAGGCAAATATAAAAGAATATTTGAAGTAGAATGTGGTAAGTGCCACACAAACATGGAGGAGGTTCAGCTATCACAGGAAGGGAGAATGGAGAGTGGGAAGGTTTGTAACAGCTGGTAGTACCCTAATGTGGTTATTTTGTTTAATGTGGTAAATTGTTTTTTAGGGGGCAATTCAATGTACATAGAAGAGGCTTCTAATCAACCCCTGGAAGAATGACTGAGATGAAAACTAAGGGATGAATAAGAGTTTGCAACAGAACAAGGGTAGGTTAGGGAAAATTGTTCTAGATAGAAAGACTGACTTGTGCAAAGGCAGGTAGAAGAGAAAAGGAGATTCCTGGGACATCCTAATTAGTCAGAATGGCTGGAGCCCAGAGTGCCAGGGTCATGAACCTGAAGATGTAGGCCCACAGGACCTGAGGTTCTTGAAAAGCATACAGAGCCTTAATTTTACTTTGAAGGTGATGAGAAAGCACTGAAAGTATTTATAAGCAGATTTAAGGGAAAAGATGATAAGTGTGGTTTAGGTATGTAGAATGCAGTCCACCAGGCACTTAGATACAGAGGACTGAGCATCAGAAGAGAGAGCTGGACTAGACACAAGAATTTTGGAGTTACATCATGCAGATAAGAATTGAAACCAAGGCGATAGATGATATTGGAAGTGGAGAGTGAGTATAAAGTGCTTAAGAGAGGTGCAGGCAGAGGGAGTCCTCAAAGGATATTGAGATGGAATGGCTGAGGCAGTAGAAGACAAACAAGAAAAATATAGCATCACCAGAGGGTAGATGGGAGGGGGAAGGGGGAAGGAGGGATGGAGATGGAGTAAAAGGGGTCAAATATGTGATGACAGAAAGAAAGCTAACTATTGGAGGTAAACACACAATGTAAATATATATATGCCTTACTGTTAAAATGTACAGCTAAAACTTACTTGATTTTGCCAACCAATGTCACCATAAAAAATTAATTTAAAAAAATCATTTAAAAAAAAAAGAAAAGTATAGTGTCACAAAATACAGGGAAGAAGTATGTTTCAAGAGGTGAATGTGTTTCAAGAGCTACTGAGAATCAAGTAAGATGAGAACTCGAAGTAGTCTAAGGAAAATAGCAGTAAGAGTGTCCCTGGTCTGAGCAAGAACAGCTTCAGTAGAGTGTTGAAAACAGAAGCCACCTAGCAGAGCACTAGGCATGTGGCATGTGTGGGAGGCACAGAAGTAGAGGAGAAGAGAAGCAACCCTTTCAAGAAGTTTGGCTGAAAGGGCGAGTATTAAGGTGGCAGCTGCAAAGGATTGTGCTGTCAATGGGTGATTTTATTTTTTGCCCTTTGAGACAGAAGATGATCCATACTCATGACTGGATGCTGATGGGGACCATTTATTAGGAGAGTGAGGGGTTAAGGATAAAGGTAAGAGAAGGCATGACTGGTTTAGTGAGGTTCTTTGGAGGAGATGGGTACGAATGGGGTACAGAAACTTAGACTGGAGGAAGGACACCTTTCTATTGCATTTTTATTCTAAGAAGAAAGAGGTGGATGGGATGGATATAGGATAGTTTGTAGGTTTGGAATTAGGGAGTTGGGGGAGAGATTTGTCCAATAGCTCCTATTTTCAATAAGTGGGGAAGAGGGACAGGCCCTTGCTGATAGTAAGAGAAGAGGGAAAGAAGGGTGGAGGGAAAAAGAGATTATAGTAGCTGCTATGGAAATTGGAAGGATTTATCAGGACAGAGAAGAAGGCATGGTAGCCTGGAAGATGGCAATGATCAGTACAGTTGTGTGATTTTTCTTCAGCAGAGTCAACAAACATCTTTCCGATTTTCTTTATTTATCTCTAGAAACTCGTGTATTGAAACAAATTGAACTAATTTCATTCCAACTACAGAAATGCAAGCCCAGTAGGATTTACCATAGGGAGATCCAAGTTAGCCAGGAAACTCTTCTTTGTTTCCCTAGATGTTTGGAGAAGCATAATGAAAGCTCTGGTGATAAAGTACAACATATAATATAGCCAATAACATTGTAATAACTATGTATGATGCCAGATGGGTACTGGACTTATAATGGTGATCACTTCATATGGTATATAAATCATTATGTTGTATACCTGAAACCAATATAATATGTCGATTATAATTGAAAAATAAATTTTAAAAAAATATTAAAACTTTGGTGGGAGAAGAATATGACAGGAAATAAAAAAATTCCACTGAAAATATACTATTATACATAACAACCTATTGATAAACCTTAAATATTGTATAGTCTTTTTAGTTAAAATGAATTTTCATATCTATTAATTTACCTCTTCATCTCTTCTTCCCAATAATTTGCTCAAAGTCATAGAGCAGGTGACAGCATGTTGAGAGCAGCCCCAAGTTTCCTGAAATCAGAACATTTCTCTTTTCAGTAGACCAGGAGCCTTTCTGACCCCACCAGAGTGGTGCTGAAGTAACATAAGAATGATGCACAGCATCTGACCCAAGGATTAGTCTACAGCGAGGGTCCAGGATCTTGTCTCACAGACACCCTTGGATCCATTCTAAACACATACACACACTCATTGTTACATTCAACAAGTAAAGGTGAATGCTCTGCAGCTGACTTGCAGACTCAATTGTCTACTTATTGTCAAGAGGAGAAACAACATTGGTTCCTGCCTTCTCTGGACTAAATGATATCTTGACCTTAGAGAGTAACGGTAACAGGAAATAACTTCTTTACAAAGAGCATATTTGCACATAAGCCCCTTTCAGCTAGCTATCAGCTGATATGAGTCTCATATCCACTTCTTCTCCTCTCTCTCTCTCTCTCTCTTGCTCATTCTCTCACTCACTCTTTGGTTCTATAACTTATTAGCTGTATGAACTTGGTTACTAATCCTCTTTGAACCTCAGTGTTCTCGTGCAAATTGAGAGAAATATCTCCTTCACAGAGTTTCGGGAGGATTAAAAGAGACCCTGCCAGTGAAGCACACACTAGACTGAGATATTGCTCTCCAGCCCGTCCCCTTTTCTCAGCACTCCCCTACTTCCTAGAATAATAAGTAGTCCTTCACAAAATTTTACTTAAAAGTTAAAATATTTGAAAAAATGTTAAATACTTGGCATGAAAAATAACTTTGCAAGTGCCAGTGTTATTTTTATTCTGCTCTGTGAAGACATGACAAGACCGGACAATCTTTCCCCAAAGCCTCATCAGAGTTTTTCCATTACTGTATTTGTGTTTGTTTTTGCTTCTTTTGTTCAAGTTAGGTTTTTAGGCGGCCAAAATGAAATGCTCGCCAAAGAGTCATCCTTTGTAGCAGTGATGACACAAATTACATTGTTCTCCAGAGTTTAAAACACCCAGCCATTAAATTTAACTATGTGAGCTTGGCAAATCTTTTCAAAAACAAAGCAGCTGTTTCCCTTTTGTTCATTTTTTAAAAGCCATTCTCAACAGCTTAAAGATGTACACACTCCTATTATAAACCCAGGAACATACTGTGAAGTAGGCAAGTGCATTTACTGGTAGGAAGGCTCCCAATGATCAAAAGAGAATGAAATGCTAAATTTTATTTTCAAGCAATTCAGTATTTTCTATTTATTAAGCAATTTGATGCTTGTGGTATGTCAGGCACTATTCCAACTCTTTATGGATAACGAGTTGCTTAATTCTCATAAGGTAGGTATTATTATTATTCTCACTTTACAGGTGGGGAGATTGCAGCATAGAAAATTTAACAATTTGCCCAAGATAACACAGCTTTAACAGGCAGAACAGGGGTTCTGTACCTAGGCAGACTAGCTCCATGGTTCATGTTTTAGCTAGGTTCTTCTACCTCTCTCTTGCTACTTATTCTATTTATTTCATTTCGTCCTTAAAGTCCCTTCATCGTTCCTGTCATTACAGTCCTTTTTTTCATTATCCTCTGGTAACTACTTCCTTATTCCAACAAAGAAGGCATCCCTTAATTAGTCACCATCATTGGACCTGCCCACCAGCAAAACTCTCAGTGGGGAAGAGAAGCCATAGGACACGACTCTGGTCCGTAATTCCTAGGGTGACACAAAGCTCAGATTATGGCAAAGTAGTTACAGCTGGAAGAGATTTGGCAAAGAGCCACAGGCACAAAGCTTGTCTGTGCTGCCCACAGTGGTCGTCATCTCAGGTTCCTGTGCTGAGTTCCTCCTGTGACACTGTCAGGCCCCAATCTGTTCATTGTATACATGAGTATGGGATTGTGTCGCTACCGCCACTGGCCAATACAGGGTCTTTCAGTGAATTAGAGAGAGGTGCCCCCTGGGCAAATGACTTGTGAGAGTAGATGTGGTCTATGGGCAAAGAATATGCTCACTTTGGGACATGAATAAGCAGAGATTACCTGCTGTGGTCCTGTCTCAATCACTAGTTCCTTGAAGTGCAACAGTTCAATCCAACAAAACATTGTCTGAGCATCTACTGAGGACCAGGAACTAAGCCAGGTACAGGAGAAACAAAAAGAACTATGGCAGACTCCCTGCCCTCTACGATCAATATCAAGAGCAAATGTCAACGTAGCAATATGCATCAGTGATAGAGTTATCTGGTACATTAGAGAGCAAGTGGTACAATTAGCCACCTATTCTACTGGAGGCTTCTTAGAGAAGATACCTGAGCACAGTGCTTGGCATATAGTAGGTACTCAATAAATTACATATAGACTGAGTAAATAACTGAATAAATGAATGATTGAATGAATGAATGAATGAATAAGGGCATCCATGAATGTCTTAAAGAAAGAGTAAACATTAACAAGACAAAAAAGGGAAATAGATCCCAGGCAAAAAAAAAAAAAAAAAAAAAGAGCAAGGGAGAAGTCCAGAGACAGAAAACAGCTTTGAGTATCTGGGGAATTTTCATTTAAATCCCAAGAAGGGAAGTGGCAGGAGTTGAAGTGAAAGAGCCAAGAGCAAGATCTTATTCCTTGAAAAGGAGTGGGAACATGATCCAGTAGATGAGTGCTTCTTTAGGATGTATACAAATGACTTTGTATGGATACAAATTACTTTGAGATCTGATTCTGATTCAGGAGGTCTGAGCTGAGGGCTGAGATCCTCTTGCTCTAACAAGCTCTCCTGGACCACACTTTGAGTAGCAAGGCAGTAGGAGATGATTGAAAGCACTAACGGATTTGAAGAAGGAGAATGACATGTGACTGATCCCTCATAGGTAGTTAATACATGTTAAATGAATAAGAATAGTGAAGTATATGAGTGTGTGAACAGTGATTAATTAAAGTTTAATTCACAGAAGTAATGAAACAAGCATTTATTGAGTACCTTTTACATACTAGTCACTGCACTGGGCACCTGACAAACATTATCTCCTCTAATAATAGAAATAAAACCCCTAGTTCAAACTGTACCTCTTTTAACTAAATAACTAGTATAATCGTATGCTTTGAGTAATTTTTAATAGAAATAACCATATTTAAATGAACTCACAACCAAACATTTTTAGCATTGTGTAAACTATGAATGCCATATATTTTAATAACAATAGTGTTTTTCTTTTGAGTCATGAGTCCAGGCACATTCTAAAAGTTGACTAAACCATTCCTCACATCTTTGATACTTATTATTGGGGAAGAAAGTAGCTTAAGTTTGAGCACTTGGTCACCACCCTACAACTACCAATTCCTAAAATAGACTCAGATCTCTAATTTTAAATTCAAAATTACACTTTGCTCTCTTTCTAGCTAGCCCTGGAAGCTACTGTGGTTAGTGACACAACCCAAAGCTAGGTTTTCTGGAACTATTATGTTCAGAGAGGGAAAGGCAGCTAATCAAGAGGGGAGAAAAATGAGGAGAGAACAGAGAGAAGCACAGAGGAGCTGCGTAGTTCTGCTCCCACCGTGATGGCTGAACTAGAACTGTTCTTTTCCGTGTACTTCCTCCTGTGCTTAACCAGCTTTCCCCTCAGCCTGGCCAACTTATTGATTCCTCCTAACTCCTTTACACTGGGAAAGAGGTCTGCAGGGGGTGGAGCAAAGGAAATAAAAACTGAGTGGAAAGCAAAGCAGAAATGCATGAAAGAAGATCAGACACGTGGGTGAGGACTCATTTCTACTGAAACCATATCTTTCCCCGGAAGAGTTCAGAAGGTTTTATAAACATAGGCCTCTGCATCTTCTGGGATGTGGCTGCTATCTTTATGCTATTATGCTCAGTAGAATAAAGAGAGGTTGGCAGAGGAAGGGAGTAAGGGAAGAGCAGATGCTTGAGTATTAGACCAACATAGGTTCAAATCTCAGAGTTGTCACCTACACAACATGCCTCAGCAAGTAACTAAATACATTTGATCTCTTTTTTCACTTTTAAAATTAGAAGAATGTTATAGAAGACACTTCTGATCTTCACTTTTGCAGCATCCCTTCCTTGCTTCTTTCCATAACAAGCATCTCTCATGCCCCTTTGTGGACTAAAGCCTACCCATTATGTGTCAATCAAAGTACACTAAAGGAAAACAGAGACTCAAGCCAGAACATTGAGACACCCCATCATCACCATCATCTGAAGGAATTGAGGCAGGGCCTAAAAACCCTTGGAGGCTGCCTGAACAAACAACTTATTAATTCCTGCTCCTGAATCCTCTAAATTGCCTTGGTTCTTGTTCTTCCTGCAGTCTGCATGTTTAGCTATTCCTGTGGTTGTGTGAGCCTAACAAATTCCTTTTCTTGATTAAATTAACCAGTGTTGATTTTTGTTGTTTGGCACCAGGAGCTCTAAATGATGTGAATATGCCCCTCTTAGGGCTGCTGTGAGGATTAGCAATGACCCTGCAGTTCTAGGGTTAAGGGTTAAATGTCTGGTTCAAAGAACTACTATTAGGGAAAAACTTAAGGTTCCATCACAAGCAATCAATCCTAGGAAAATTCACAAAGCTAACCAGTCTGTGCCACTGCATGTTAAGCAACAGGAGTGCCCCTTTGGCAGTTCTTTCTATGTTTTAATTAACTGAAAGGTACAGAAAATTTCCTAGATCAAAAGCATCTTCCCCTCCTAGCCTGCTATTCCTCCTGAAAACCCCACCATTTATGTCAGGTATCAAGTTTATCATAAAGAAACATTTGCTTGAAGAATTTAAATATGGTGATTCCTTGAACTAAAGGCATGTCATTGTTATATACATAATAGATGCTTATGTGTTCTTTCCCCTAAATGCAGGGACAAATGTTTGAACAATCCAGAGAGAAGTTTAAACTCACTACGCCTAGAATATCATTTATGATCAAGTTCTGTAATCATAAACACTTTGTTAAGAAATTCTGTGTTTTCTTTAAAGACTTAATTTTTTTTAGAGCAGTTTTAGGTTCACAGCAAAATTGAGTGGAAAATAGAGTTTATTTTAAAATATTTTATTATGACTTCAATTGTTCCTTTATTATAAAACATAATTATGCAACCCCCAAATCTTTTAATTCAATATATTCCATTGAACATAGAGAAAATATCAGGATACTTCTTCATAAAATGTGGTGCTTCCCTCAACATTTAAAAACCTATAACCCACCCCTGCAAAACCCTGCATGTTTCCTCTGAGCGAAGCTGTCTTATGTCTCTTGCTCCCATTTTATTATTTATTTGTTAGATTTCAGAGGCATACTTCCTCTGGAGAGCTCAAGGCCATATGCAAAGGACTTTTGTCTTCTTAGTTATAAATATCCTTCTAATCTTACAATAGCCCAAACAACAGAGTGTCAAGGGCAGCAGGAAAGCAAGAAGGAGAGTGAAAAACACATTCAAGGAGTGTCTCGATATTGTATCTGGATGCTACTTAGCAGAGCACCAGAGTAGCCTTCAATTTAAGAAGGAAGTCTTTTAATTTTCCTTCCTTGAGGAAAATAGAAATGATTTTATCCAAAAACAAGAAAAATATAACACAGAAAATGAAGCTGAATTTTTAGGCTCTTATTCTAAATTATGGATTACTAGAGAGCAGGTTCTTAACAAATATGGTGCTTCCATAACAACGTCAACAGCAATAAATATCTCTGATATTTATTGTTTATCATGTGCCATGTTTACCAGCCCTTTACAGTGCCCTCTACAATGAGATAAATCCTATTATTATTCTGACTTTACAGCTGAGGAAACTGAGGCTCATAAACCCATCTGGTAAATCCTGGAGCTACTATTTGATCATCAGAGCCTGCATCCTTTATCATTATGATATACTACTTACCTTCCTTACGTTTATCCACCTATCTAAGTAATTAAGCTGGCAATGTTCAAGATAATAGGAGAAAGTGTTAAGACCATTTGCCAAAGCCACTTTTACTCAAATAACAACAGACAAAAAATTCCAGAAGTATACTAGTGGAGCTTGCAGAACAAGACCAGGGCTGAATTGTAAAGCCCTCACCACTTCCTATATTTTGACTGTATGGAGCCAGCCTCCTAATATGGCCCTCATGATCCCACCTCCTGGTCTCAGGTAATGCTCTCCTTTTGAGTATGGGATGGACCTAGTGACTCATTTCTAGTGAATAGACTATGACAAAAGTGATGAGATAACACTTCTGAGAAGGTTACAAAGGATAGTGGCTTCTAACCTGAGCACTTTCTTTTATACTTACTTACTCTGTGAGGCCAACTGTCATGTTGTGGGCTGCCCTTTGGAGGAGCCCTCATAGCAAAGAATTGATGCATCTAGTCACCAGCCAGAGAGGGCCTGAAACTTGCCAAAACTCACTTGAGCGAGCTTGGAAGCAGATCTTTTCTGTGATGGTTAATTTTATGTGTTAACTTGAGGTGGACCACAGTACCCAGATATTTGGTCAAACATTCAAAATGTTTCTGTGAGGATGTTTTTAGGTGAGACTAACATTTAAGTTGGTAGACTTTGAGTAAAGTAGAATGTCCTCCATAACATGGCTGGGCTTCATCCAATCAGCTGAAGGCCTTAATTTAAAAAAGACTGATTCTCCTCCGAGCAAGAATGAAGTTGGCCAGTGGATGGCCATTTGGCTTCAATTTTAACATCAGCTCTTCCCTGAGTCCCTGGACTGCCAGCCCACCCTGTAGATTTTGGAGTCTCCATAATCACATAAGCCAATTCCTTAAAGTAAATAAACATATTAGATATTATTTACATATCATATAAAATATATATTATGTAATACATAATGTATAAATTATATATTATATATTATATATTATATATAGTATTACATACTATATATATAATGTAATATATTACACATTATATATTATATAGTATATATTATATTGGTTATATATCTTATTTATATATCCCATTGGTTCTGTTTCTCTGACTAATACATTTCCCCAGTCAATTCTTGAGCTGAATTCAGTAGCTTCAACTGACATCCTGACTGCAGCCTCATGAGAGATCTTGAACCAGAGGTCCCCGGCTAAACTGTACCAAGTGTGTGTGTGTGTGTGTGTGTGTGTGTGTGTGTGTGTGAGAGAGAGAGAGAGAGAGAGAGAGAGAGAGAGAGAGAGAGAGAGAGAGAAATGCTGACATGATTGCAGGGCCTGGTAAGTCTGAAATCTTTAGGACAGGGCAGCAGCCAGCAGGCTAGATGACTTCAGCCAGAGTCAGTGTTACAGTGTTGAGTGAAGACAGTCTGGAGATAGAATTCCTAACACTTCAAGGAATCTCAGTCTTTTCTTTAAGGACTTCAACTATTGGAGAGGCTCACCCTCGTTATGGTGGATAATCTGCTTTACTCAAAGTCTACTGACTTAAACATTAATCAAATTTAGATTAATACTTTCACAGAAAAATCTAGACTGGTGTTTGATCAAACTGGGCACCATAGCCTAGCCAAGATGACATATAAAATTAACTATTATTATGTGTTTGTGTCCTAGCGGTTCTGCTTCCCTGATTGAACATTGAATGATAAATAAGACAGATCCCTCATTATATTATAAATTCTGCAAAGCTTCTGTGTTCTCACTTTTGATAATTACTTCTATTCTTTACCCAATCAAAGAAATATCCAACAGCTAAAAGAAACTTCAGTGGTTGTGTTAAATGCCCTGACAAGCCCAGGCACATTCAGTCAAAGCAAGATGGGAACTGCTCCCACGTCCATACATAAAATTGGTCAGTGGTCCTCAAATTTTCGGGGCTTGTTAAAACACAAATTTCTACCTTGCCCCCTAGAACTACTAATTCTGTGGACCTAGGGTTGGGCCTGAGATTTTGCATTTTCTTACAAGTTTTCAGGCTATGCCAGTGCTGCTGGTCCCGGCACAATACTTTGAGAACCACTCCTCCGATATAGCTCTAAACCCGGGTAAGGTAACCTTTGGCATCACTGTCAGAGCAAATGCTAAGAAATTAAACCTCAGGTAAAAGGAATACTAACTAATGTTCAACCTTGATCTGGAAACGACTTTAACTCCTACTCTGCAAAGATATATTTTATAAATCTCCTAGGTAAATACCCAAGAGAAATGAGCATGTCTGTTCACCAAAATCTGTGTACAAGAATATTCATTAAAGATTATTTTCACAGTATTCTCAAACTGTAAACAAAAATGTCCATTAATATTTTACAATACATGAGTTTAGCTTCTGATCAAGATGGCAGAGTAGGTAAACACTGTACTCACCTCCTCTCACAAACATGTCTAAATTAAAAGTAAACTACAGAACAACCATCATTGTGAATTGCCTGAAATTTAGCTGGACAGAAGTCCTACAACTGGGGACATACAGAAGAGTCCACCTAGAGAATAGAAGGAGGGGCAGAGACACAGAATGTATCCACACCTGTGCATAGCAGTTGAGAGTTGGAAGGCAATCTCAGCTATGGAGGTCCCTTCAGACGAGCGAGGGGTACCAGCTGCAAACCGAGCTCCCCAGCCCAGGATTCCAGGGCTGGGAAGAGTAGTCCCCACAAGTTCCAGCTGTGAAAACCAGTGGAGACTGTGGCTGAATGAGATGAAGGACTGCCTGTTTAGGTGGCTGCACGCTGACTTACTTGCTGATGGACTTCCTTGCTCTGAGGTCCAGTGCTGGGGCAGCAGCTCGAAAGGTACCAGGGACATACAGGAAGGAACTGAATTGTCTGGCTTCAGGGTGAGGGCTGAAGGGGCAGCTTTCTCCCAAAGAAGTGCTGGTTGAAGCCATTGTTTCTTTGTTGACACCCTCTGTCCTTTTGACGTGCAGACACAAGCGGCCACCATATCTGAGTCTCCAACAACCCAGCTAACACTGGTTGCCCTGCCCAGTTGATTCCCTGAGACCTCGTCCCTCTGATCTTGCAGGTCCACCCAAGCTGCTTCCAATGGATTTTCCATAGAAATGGCCTGTCTTGGCTCATGCTGCAGACCTCCCTAGAATCTCTCAAAGGTTCACAAAACCTAAACAAGTAGCATCTGGCCTCAGCATGCCCCATACCTTTTGCTGAGCATCTCTAAGCCCAGCATTAGCAGCAGCTGACCTTGGTTTGTGGCTTGGCCTCTTGAGATACATCCAAGCCAGCACAAGGGGTGGCCATCTGCTGATTGCTTGGTGGCTCATGCCAGGTGGCTCTGGGCAGGGCACAGACTGTGGCTGAACTTAGACTGTGGCGGGGCCCTTCCCAGGAAGCCCAAGCCTGCATTCCCAGTGACCGGCTTTGGTCTAAGCTGGAGCATCACCAGGGTCACATTTGAGAAAAACATGCCCAACGGGCAGACTGGGCAGGCACCAGAGTCCTGCCAAAGCAAATCCTACCCCATAGGGTCAGCCCCTGCAAAACAGCTCCTGTACTATAATCACAACTAGTCCTCACAAGCAATCAACTTGATGGTCAGTCCCTCTCATTGATATGCAAATGACAACCAAGGCTCAACTACAACAGGTGGAAATATACAACTCATATAAGGGACATACCTGGAGTACCTGTCTCAGGTGACCAGGAAAGACTGTGCCACTGGGACCTACAAGATAACCTACTACATAAGGCCACTCTACTAAGACCAGGAGACACAGCAGCCCTAACTAAAACATAGAAACAAACATAAGTAGGGAGACAAAGAAACATCTCCCAAATGAAAGAACAGAACGAAACTTCAGAAAAATAACTCAACAAAATGGAGACAAGCAATGTACCAGATGCAGAATTGAAAACACTGGTTATAAGGATGCTCAATGAACTTAGGGGAAGAGTAGGTGAACTTAGTGAGAACTTTAACAAAGGGATGGAAAAACATAAAACTGGAGATATAAAACAAAAAAAAATAACCAGTCAGAAATGAGTACAATAACTGAAATGAAGAATACGTTAGAAGGAATCAACAGTAGATTAGATGAAGAAGGTGATTAAATCAGTGATTTAGAGGATAATGTAGCAGAAAACACCCAATCATAACATGAATAAGAAAAAAGCATCCAAAAAAAATGAGGATAATTTAAGGGGCTTCTGGGACAACATCAAGGATACCAACATTCACCTCATAGGGATATCAAAAGGAGAAGAGAGAGAGCAAAGAATAGAAAATCTATTTCAAGAAATAATGATGGAAAACTTCCCTAACCTTGCTAACGAAATAGACATACAAGCCCAAGAAGCACAGAGAGTCCCAAACAAGATGAACTCAAACAGGCCCACACCAAGACACATGATTAAAATGCCAAAGGTTAAAGAAAAAGACAAAAATTTTAAAAACAGTAAGAGAAAAGCAATTATTTATCTATAAGGGAGCTCTCATAAGACTCAGCTGATTTCTCAATAGAAACTTTGTAGGCCAGAAAGGATTTGCATGAAATATTCAAAGTGATGAAAAGCAAGGACCTACTATCAAAATTACTCTACCTAGCAAAGTCATTTAGAGTCAAAGGACAGATAAAGAGCTTCCTAGACAAGAAAAAACTAAGAGTTCATCATCACCAAGCCAGTATTACAGGTAATGTGAGAAGAACTTCTTTAAGAAGAAGAAAAAAAAAGAAAAGATAAAAAATATGAATAATAAAATGGCAATAACTACCTATCAACAATTACTTTAAATGTAAATAGATTAAATGATCCAATCAAAAGATAGGGTGGCTAAATGAATAAGAAAACAAGATCCTTACATATGCTGCCTACAGGAGACTCATTTCAGATCAAAAGACAGCCTGAAAGTAAAGGGTTGGAAAGAGATATTTCATGAAAATGGAAATGAAAAAAAATCTGGAGTAGCAATAATTATACTAGACAAAATAGACTCTAAAACAAAGGCTATAACAAGAGACAAAGAAGGACCCTGTTAATTTCACTTCTGGGTATTTATCCAGAGAAACCCAAAACACTACTTCAAGGAGACATGTGAATCTGTATGTTCATTGCAGCATTATTTACAATAGTCAAGATATGGAGGCAACCCGTGTTTTCAACAATGGATGAATGGATAAAGAAAAGGTGGTACATATACACAAAGGAATATTATTCAGCCATAAAAAAGAACAAAATCTAGCCATCTGCAATAAATGGATGGACCTAGAAGTTATTGTGCTGAGTGGAGTTAAGTCAGACAGAAGGACAAATGCCATATGATTTCACATACATGTGGAATCTAAAGAAAAAAATAAACAAAATAGAAATAAACTCATAGATACAGAAAATATTTTGTTGGTTGCCAGACTGGAAGGGAGTTGGGGGGTGGATGAAAAAGGTGAAGGAATTAAGAAGTACAAACTGGTAGTTACAAAATAGTTATGAGGATGTAAAATATAGCATAAGGAATATAGTCAATAATATTGTAATAACTATGTATGATGTCAGATGGGTACTAGATTTATTAGAGTGATCGCTTTGTAAATAATATAAATGTCTAATCACTATGTTGTACACCTAAAACTAATATAATATTATACACCAACTGCAATTAAAAATTTTTTTAATTGTTTTAAAAAAGGAAAATAGAATAAACAATGGGAGGCTATACGGCAATAAAAAAAAAAAGACTGACCTCGTGTCTCTCAGTTATTGTGTTAAGCAAAATACATCAGTCACAATACTATATACTGTATGATTCCATTTAAGAAAGTCACAGTGATGAGGAAGTGGGTGCTGAGAGTTGATGGCCCACCCACACTGACAAAGCCCAGTGAGAATGTGGCAGGATTTGAATCCAGGCCTTTGTGCCTCACTTCTCTCAGCAGGTTTGGATGCTGTGTTGTCTGCTTCTAGAACAAGGATCCTGGCTGTGTATCAGGCCCCAGGCCTGTCCAACATCTTGAGAATGAGGGAAATTTAATAATGGGATTTTAAATGTGTGGAGGAAAAAAAAAAGAAGTCTTAAAGAGGCAAAACTGGTGTGGTGGAGGCAGGATCGACTGGGATGGACTCTCGAGGCACCAGCTGAGATGTTGGGAAATTCCCATATCTTCATCTGAGTTTTGATTACAAGGGTACCTACATATGTAAAAACTCCTTGATCTATAGCCTTAATACATCATGCACTTTACTCAGTGTAAGTGATACATAATTTATACCTTATGGAACTGACTTCATTAGACATGGGAGACACTATACTCAGGGCCCATAGTCTGTTTAGGGACCTATGAAAATATTTTCATTTCTTCTAAAATCAGAAGAAAAAGTGAATGTAATCCAGCCTGGATTATATTATCATTATAGCAACACTGTCGTAAAATATAATATTCAGTAATTTTTATGGGGGAAGGAGCCCACAATGGCAAAAGTGCTTGTGGTCCCCAAAAGTCATAATGTGGTCCAGATACCTCGATTATAAACACCTTATGAATGCATACATTTTTTTTTTGCATAGATATAGCTGTGGAAAGCATTTAGAATTATGTCCTATCTTATCATCCAACCTGTTCTCATCTTTAACAGCTTCCTTTCCCTACAACAAAGTTCTTGAAGGCTAAATGATTGCATACACGTGTCAGATATAAAAAGACAGAAAGCCAAGAAATAGAATTGGCTGTCTCCATCTGAATGTGATTTAAGCAAAGAGAGCAGGTCTGAAAGTCATCAGATCAAAGGAGTCTTGATGTAAGTCTGCTTGGAGAAGAAGCAATGGGAACACTAGAAAGATGGAGGCTCTAACTTAGCCTAGAACCCTGGGTCTTTGCTACCTTGTTCCCTAAGCCCAGACACCCTCCCATCCTCTAGCAGCCATGACAAAGGGATGCAGGAAGACAGAGGGTCACCTTTGCTCCAGGCCTTGCTTCTAGGCTATTCCCTACACTTTGCATTGACTGCACGTGGACGAAAGGGCATGGGAAGAAGAGGACTAAGGAAAACCCTCTGAGCACTTGTTACAGACCTGATCTACCACTCAGAGGTAGGGCACTCACTGAGCACCTGCTAATGCTCAGCCCAGCACTTGGCTCTGTGGGCATGCAGAAAATTTATAAGACTACTTAGGGTCTCTTCCCTCAGAGAGATTTTAATCCAGCTGCAGGAATTGTGTACCTATTTGGAATAGAGGAGTAATCAAGTGACAAACTAAAGGGGTAACTGGATGATGTTTTGGGAAGAGACAAATCAGAGTGCGTCCTTGTAATTCATTAAAGCAGTAGCCAATAAAGAGAAGGTGGGAGTGGGAGACAAATTTAACACCCATTCTGCTGAGAGTTCTCGCATACCTGGAAGTAAAGAGCTTCGTTTCAGCACCAACTCTGGTGCCGGGCCATGGGGCTTCAAAATCTAGCTCCTCTATTTATGACTGATGAGACCTTAGGCAGTACTTTATTTAACCTCTCTAAGCTTCAATACATACAATGCCAAATGGGAATCATTAACGGCACCACCCCTAAGATTGTGAGGATTAAAAGAGTTAATACAAGAAAATCCCTTAGAACAGTGCCTGGCACTGAGTGTGTCTAAATGTATTGTTTTATTATTTTAAAAACTTATTATTATTTCTATTATCCGTCTCTCTAGTTCCCTTTCTCTAAATTGGGGCCAGGATTTATTAACTTGTTTTGAATGAACCAAAGTCTTTCTCTGATCTTCCTTTAAATAACCTACAAATTGCCATATCACACAAATGTTTTATTAGTGCTGTGGGGTTTGGGTTTCAATTAAAAACTCTCTGTCCCCAAGGACACAAATCCTGTTCTAATAACACTGAAAATTAAAGAGAGTTTGAAGCTAAAGTACAGTTGGTTTGTATAATTGAAAATAGCCTGAGAGAATATGGGTGCGTTTTTTTAAAAATCTAAGTGCATTGTCATTGAAAGGTTATTTTTTGCTTGGAAAAGAATAAAAAATCATTGTTAGACCATAGCAACCAGACTGGTAAATGATACAGAACAGGCTGAACTGATAAAAATATCTGTGAAAATGTCCAGATTGATGAAATATTCTAAAAATAAGTTTAACAAAATAGTGAACAAAATGAAATAGGCCTAATTTTCCATACATGCCATTTCATGTTTCATTTTTTGAAAACTAAAATATTCACTTTGAAAATGATTTTAACACAGCCATCTGATAAAAAAGAAAGTGAAAAGCCCTAGGTTTTAGACAATAGAAAGATATATTTATGGAACTAAGGAGTAAAACTTTAACATTCTAAAGGAAATCAAAATCATACATAGCCCAAAATTAAGAGTTTATACTTCTCCACACTGTTTTTAAAGTACTATCTTTTTTAAATTTTTAATTATTTTTTATTTTTCAATTACAATTGCCACTCAATATTATTTTCTATTAGTTTCAGGTGTACAGCACAGTGGTTAGACATTTATATAATTTACAAAGCCATCACCCGATTAGTCTAGCACCCACTTGGCACTATATGTAGTTATTATAATATTATTGACTGTATTCCCTAGGCTGTACTTCACATCCCTGAGACTATTTTATAACTACCAATTTTTTAATCCCTCGAACTTTTTCACCCAGGCTTGAACACTTCAAAGTACCATCTTTTAAAATACCTACATGCTTTATAGTAAAGTAACATATTTTTCCTATTATTACTATTATTATTTATTTCTCTTTTCAAAATTTCAAGCAGATGAGCACTGTTGTTTTGCCAGCTTTAAGATAAAATAGAATTTTCATTTATAAATTTTAAGATTGGATGAGTGAAACCCTATCCCATTCTAACAATAAAACTGATGATTCTAAAACAGCAGTGTTTTGAGAGAGGAACTGTCAGCATTTGTTAGAATAGAACTTAAGAAGGGAACTCACTTCAGGTCTGCAGTTGATCAAAGTTACTTTGTGTTTCCAGAGTAGACCAACAACACTGAGAAACAAGTTATAAAGCTAAGCCACCCCAAAAAGTATCTGGGTATTTTTATATTTTTCTATGAACATAAAGGGCAAAGCAGTGAGATGCTTTCTTTGGGGCCTTATGTTCTATGATTGCAAGGGTATCCTGGGTAACACTTTCTGAATCACATCTTCATTCATTCAATTCATTCAACAAATATTCATTGACTTGGACAAATAGGACATGTACCAAGCACTGTACTATGTCCTAGATATGTGAGGATAAATAATACATAATCCTGTCCAAAAGGTTTAAAGTTTTAGGGAAGAAATTTAGACATGAAAGCATATATATTTTTAAGAGATTTATGATATAAATATGTTAGTAATCTTAGGAGTTCAAAAAAGAATGGTTGCTTCTCCCTGAAAGAGTCGAGGAAGGCTCATTAAAGGGATGGTAATTTTTCTGAGATTTAAAATTTGGTAGATTTCATATGTGATCCAGGATGAGGGAATCATTCTAGACCAAAGGGATACTCTCAGAAATGTCATGGAAACATGAAACGGCTATGGGTGAAATGGGTGGGGGCGGAGGGTATAATAGTAGTTTTGAGGGTCTGAGAGATAGGGGACCAGGTTGCAAATGTAGGTGAGGACCTCATTATGTAGGTCTTTGTGTGACATGTGAAGGAGTATGGATCTTATTCTATACAAAAAGAACCACAATTCAAGGGGTTTATGTCAAAGAATAATGTGTTCAAACTTGTACTGACATATGTGGAGACTGAATCCAAGTGGAAAGCATGTAGTGAAAGTATTAAGGAGCTTGCAACAGTAATTCAGTTGGCAGGTGAAGAGGACATGAAAGAAGACACTGGAAATAGAAATGTTGGGGAGGGGGAGTGCAAATTAGAAAGGGCAGGATTAAAAGGCCACGCCTTTACTATGATGAGGACATACGTGGGTATGGGTTTGGAACACGAACTATAGGATCCTTGAGGGTAGTGTCATGTCTTGTGTGCCATTTGAGACTCATCATCTAGGACAATCACTGGAATATAGTAGTTGTCAGTAAATATTTGATGAATGGATGATACATGAACAAATAAATGGATAAAGAAACCATGTCTGTAGGACATTTGGTAAACAATTGGCCATTCAGGCTAGACACATGGAATTGGGAAATTGAAGTAGGTAAGAAGTAGGCCAAGAATAAAACTCCAGAGAAATACCAGAATAAAAAGATTCAACAGAGAAAAATAGAGCAGAGGAATCGGAAAAGTGACAGGTTAAAGAATGAGAAAACTTTCTACATCTTGGCATTCTGCTGCAAATATATATTGTTTATATAGATTTGGTTGATCCCTATTTTCTGCTATTATCTGTCTTGGAAGATATATCTAATGTCAAAGTGTGGTCGTAATAATTCATTTCAAATCTTATCACTGGCCCTTTCTAGTAGAGACTTTGAAAAGTACTTAATCTCTAAATATTAATAGCCTCATCAATAAGATATGAGTAATAAAAAACTCTACCTTATAGAGTTCTTTTGAAGATTAAATACTATATATTAATATATAGAAATTACAGTGAATGTTCAATAAATATTGGTCCCTTCACCCTTTCAATACTATATTACCTTGAAGCTCCTAGACTTAACAATCATGCTTTCAACTTCTAAGCATCTTTGAATGCCCATGGCCTGCTGGGGTAGCCTGTCTTTTAGCCAAGACACCACTTTGAATGCAGATATTAGGAAGTGAACATGTGAGAACCAATCACCCAGCATTCAAATGTTAAACATTTGTGCTTTCTATTTCTCCAGACATTTCTGTTTACTCTTGCTAAATACTATAAGAGCATTTTAAAAATTGAGTATTTGCATATATTTGGGACTGTATAAAGGGCCTACTATACACAAATAAGAAATAATTTTATGAATGGAAACTCTAAGCTAAGTAGCACAGGTGAAGTATACTAAAAGCTTTAGAAGGAAAGAGTAGTGTATACTTATTTAGATTTATTACTATTGTTTAATTAAATTTATGAATGATTATGATAATGTGATTCTCACTTCTTTCACAAGTTCAATTTCCTTCTTGCTGAAGAACATCTCTTAGTGGTTCTTTCATCAAATCTTAGAGTGATGAGACCTCTCAGCCTTTGGCTTGTCTCAAAATGTCTTTATTTTTCCCTCAGTTTTGAATGACAGATTAACTGGATACTAAGTTTTCACTTGATATTCACCTTCTGTCAGCTCTTTGAAGATGTTCTTTTGTTATGACTGCCATTGATCGTTACTGATGAGAAAATTTTTGCCAGACTAATTATTGTTCTTTTATACGTACCTTTTTTCTCCAATGGTTTTAAGGTTTTCTTTTTGATATTCTGAAATGGCACTATGATGTGTCTAGGTGTTTATTTATTATTTATTTATTGCTATTTAACTTACACAGAATTTAGATTCTTATAGTTACAGGTAGGGTTCTCTGAAAATAGATACTGAGATGGAGTATGAAAACTACCATGTTTATAAAGGTGCCAACACCTGACCTCCATTTTGGTAGGTACCAATATCCTCATTGCCTTCATCAAATCAAGTTTTCTAATAGCCTTGCTTGCTGTCAGCCCTGCTGATAACCACTGTGGGACTTTCAGTGATGCTTATATTCCTCCTAGTAGCACATATCATATAGCTTTGGTAAACAGTGTCTTATCTAGGTCTTCCTATAGAATATAACCATCTGGCCAGACATCTAGCCATATGTAGAATACCTATTCCTGGTTGCCCACTTCCTTGAGCCTTTTAATCCTCCTGTCCTTGGCAATATCTACTTTGGCAATTCTGGCATATCATCTTCACTTGGCATGAACCATAACTTTTCCATGCTTCTAGGAGCCATCCTAGTAGTAATTTTGATCCATTTATTGGGGTGCTTGTCAGCGTTCACCTTATCTATTCTTTACCTTAGGAGATACTCCAAGTAAATAAGACATTATTCAGGTTTATGTTTTGTCCCTCTTGATCTAGTCTCACGCATAATCTCTGGTTCTTGCCAATATATGCTGGCTAGGATTTGCAACACCTTTGGGTTATATAGTTCGTTTACTCCTTTGTCAGGCCCAGCACATCACCAGTTGGGTTGGTTATCCTGCTTCTTAACTCTACTTATTGCCCTAGTGTCCAAGAGGAGATCTGGAGGTGAGTCTTGGGAAGAGAGGAAGGACATGTTGCCTTGAGAGAAAGAGTCCTCAGTACCAATCTAGGCCACGGGGGAGGAGGATCTGGAAAGTGGGGATGCTTATTCTTTTGGGGAAGATGGGCAACATCTGCAGGCTTAAAAGTTTGGAGGCATCTTAAGAAGTCAAAACCTTCAAAGGCATCTACTCAGATGTCTTTGTGTCATGTGTCCAAGTCCTAGATTTTCTCAACTTAGCATAATACACCTTCCGTATTTCAGCATTTGACAGTCTTTGAGGTTCAGCCATTTACCTTCTGAAGTTCTGGGTTTGATCCTTATTTTTCTCTACTCTCCTGTGGGAGGAGATGAGAGTGTCTTTGTACACAACCAAAAGAGAACCCCTGGCTTTTCAACCCTGTTTTTATGTGCCTCTAACTCATTTTTAGCTGCTTTTCATATTTCTGTAAAGAATCGGTGCTGCTTAGCAAAAGATGCCCAATCTAAGTGACTACCATTTTGTCCACAATATTAAATGACCGAGACATCCAACCCATTAGAGCATTCCATTCCATTGATATACCCTCTCATTTTACCACCAATGAGAGATTTAATGACATGCCACCTTGTGTCAGGGGCTATAGAAAACAAGAACAGGAAAGCAAGTTCTGATCCTTGCTGTGGTACATCTGAGACACTGCTGACATCTTATTAGTAAGCATTAACTATGGACATTAGGGCTTTTCCAAGAGGCTATAAATGGAATTGTTTCTTTAATCTTAAATTCATTTATGTTGAGCAGAAAAATTGTGTCCTGGAGTTTATATAAAGAGTTTAAGATAATTTATACACACCATAACCTCTGCCAACAATTAATTCACGTACCTTCAAAATGAAAAAATTGGTGTTGGGGTGTGTTGTATCATAATTTGCATTGTGCATTGTAAGCAGCTAAGTAAGCACTTATTAAGACACTTAGAAAAACGAACCAAGAATGTCCTTTTAAATAAACAATATATTTAAGTCTTTGATCTTCAATAGCTTTTAAAAATACAAATCCTAAATCATAATAATATTGGGAAAAGGAGTTAATATTTAAGTTAAATGACCTGTGAGATAAAGTTATGCACCTCACCAAAGGAAGGCAAAACTTCCTAACAATGGCACAGACAATTCAGTTCTCTGCTGTACCAAACAGTACTGCACCACTCCACGAAAGTAGAGGGAGCAGCTGCAAGATGGTTTCAAGGACTTGAATGAGTGCACAGTTGTGCAACCAATAGTAGATGAGTATATGGCAAATGGTCCAGACCTCTCCCCAAGAGGAGATTTCAAGTAGGATATTTTCAATTACTTTCTATCTGTTCAACCTTTGCAAAGAAGTTAATTGTAACAGAATAGCTAAGAGTAATAACCCATGATATAAAAGACTGGTAATGCTTAATCGTCAGGGAATCTCAGCACTAGTTGAACCATGGTGCTTTTGGAGAATAGAATTTTTGTTCCTAAGGAAAAAATAAAGTTCTAATTATAATTTTCCAGGATTCAACACTCAGGAGCTTCTAAGACTGTTGACATTTTTTTTTTTTACAGAGAGGATAGATTATAACAGTTTTATAATTGTATATTAGCAAATTGGACAGCACTGGAAATCAATAGCCTGATTGCTCCACTCCTATTGATTGGTATTAACATAAATAGCCCTTGTACTGGATTAACTCTCTGACTTGTCTGTAAAGCATATTTTTCCTGTGACCTATAGTCCTAGAGTCAAAACAATGACCTAAGTGTGTTGTATCAACATGAGGAATGTACAATAAAGACACTGTTTAATCTTCTTTCTTGGTTTCCTTAGGTAATGGAGTATTGATTACAATTATAACCTTTCAACAATGAAGATCCTATGTTGTCTACCTAGTAAATGTGAAAGCACATCAATTCCCTGTTGGTTGAAGGAAGGATGGATTACACTATTTTCATATTTAATTTTAGATTCCTTCTAGGAAAGATCATAGCAAAGAAAAATTTTCTCAGCAACTCAAATGCCTAAATTATCACTATATATATAAATTAACATATCTGCTCACACATTTTGACATAGTTTTCAAAAGTACTCTTTGAGTGTCTCATATATATATATATATATATATATATATATATATATATATATATATATATTATAACAGGATAAAAATTATTTTTTCTATTTTTTTCACTAATGTTTTTTATTATTTTCCCTGTTATAAGTCAATCCATGCCTGTACATTCTCAAGTCACAAGCTGTAGTTAATTTTATATCAAAACTTTGCAAACTTTTTAAACTTGCCTCAATAAGTTAGGGTTAGACTTTGAGTGACTAAGTAAGATTGCAGTGAAAAGGAAAAAAAGAAAAGAGACCAGGAAAGAGAAGGTGGGAGAAATAAATGAAAGCCATGAAACAAACTTAGTGAGGGTAATGTGTGAGAAGAAAAGAATGATATGAAAACAGTAGAAAGGAAGGGAGAACGGATGACATGCAAGAAGTATTGAGCAAATTGAACTTTTTATTCTTGGCCTGTGGGTTAAAAGTTCTTTGGCGGTCCTTTGAAATGTTCATTGGTTTAATCACCTGTTTACAGTTCTTCACCTAGTCTTTACCCTTCAGACATATCTATGAATGTGAGAGTCATTACGACCCTAGAAGAGAAATAAGTCTCTAAGCTTCAAATACAACTCTGTGCCACAGACAGTAGTTTAAGAAAAGCTTCTCTAAATCAACCTATTCACCTTACAGATGAGTAAGAGAGAGACCAGGGATATAAATCAACACCAATTCTAATGCTGAAGAATGAGGGCTATGGAATCCAGTAGACTGGGAATAGGTGCTGTCTTTGCCACCTACCAGCTGTGTGATCTTGACTGGACAAGACTCTGAGCTTCTTTGAACTTTAGTGCCTAAATTTGTAAAATGGAACTGTGATTCTTACTGCTAAGGATAAAACTAAATGTGTTATATAAAATACCTAGAATTACATTTGAATACAGTAGGCCCTCAACTGAAGGTAGCTATAGTTGTGATTATTGATGCCTCCTGACCCTCTGTCCATTGCTCTTTCCATTCCACTACTTAATTTATAAGCCATATCAATTTCTTAAAAAATTTGCTACAGGAGTGTTTAAAGAGTTATGTTCCCCAAATATATTTAACAGTCTATTTCTAGTCTACCAAATGACAGAGATGTGAGGGAAAATTAGGAAAGGAGAATGTCAAGCTTTTAGAGCCGCTGCCAAATAAATATTAATCTGGAAGTAAAGGAAACTAGCCCTGAAAGTATCACTAAGAAATAGAGAAATATAATCACATACAACTTATCAGGAATACATTTATTACATAATGAAGTACATGAATATATTAGTTTCCAAGGGCTGCCATAAAAAATTACTACAAACTCGGTGGCTTAAAACAACAGAAAGATAGCGTGAAATCAAGATGGGAGCAGAGCCATACTCCCTGCAGAGACACTGAAAGGGAATTCTTATTTGCCTCATCCTAGCTTCCAGTGATTGCCAGCAATCCTTGGCATTTCTTGGCTTGTAGCTGTATCACCCCAATTTCTGCCTCTGTCTTCATATGACTTTCTTGCTCCTGGGTGTGTCTGTGTGTCCAAATCTTGCTCTACTTTCTCTTATAAAGACCCCAGTCATCGGATTTAGGGCCCACCCTATTCTAGTATAACCTCATCTTAACTTGATTATATCTTTAAAGACTCTATTTCCAAGTAAGTTTACATTCACCAGTACTAGAAGTTAGAACTTAAACGTGTCTTTTTGGAGGACAGAATTCTAACCACTACAATGTATAAAATAAAAATTCTGCTTATAATGTAACAAGGCCAATTTTGATGTAGGGCTAGTGAAATATATCTTGCATAGTCACAATTGATTATAAGAATTAAATATGTTCGCTTAGGGAATGCATTTAGTGTTATTGTAATAGCTAGGTGGAGAGCCAGACGAGAAAAAGAATAATTAAGGGGATCATTTATAAACTATATAAATGTCTAACCAATGTATTATATACTTGAAATTAATGATAAAATAAAAATTTTTTAAAAGAATTAATAATATTTGAAGCAAAATAACATTAATTTTTTTAAAAATGTTAGTCCTATAAACATGTATTTTGTCCTTCAAAACATTTACTGATCTGTCTCATCTTCATTACTCAGAGAGATACAGCAAAGACCATGTACCTAGGTTAGTGTCCTGGGTCTATAGAACCTTATTAATCATGTCTAAAATTTATTGGGCCTTTTTAGGGTTTCACACATTGTGCTAAGCACTTTACAAACAAGATAGTTAATTCTCACTGCAAAAACTAACAAGTTATAGAACTGAAATATGAGTCCTGATCTGTCAGATTCAGGTGCCCATGCATTTAACCATGATGCTCTTTTCATTTTGGGCCAAAATTTTTCATATATTCTCTGAGCTTCAATTTCCTCCCAAGCAAGCTGTGATGGTTAGGCTCCCTCGGCCCCTACTCTGCCCTCCTGGTATGCCTTCCTATTATATAGAGGCTAGAAAGCCTAAAACAACATTCCACAGATGTTCTAGCAAGTAGGGTTTCAGATGTTTGGCTTCATTATTTAGATGTCCTCCTTTAGATCTAGCAAGCCAAAGCGAGGCAGACGCCATCTCCCTGACACCTTGGCTGCTTTTCTGCTAGCAAGCAAGGTGATGGGAAGTGAAGTTTAGGGGCAATAGCTTTCCAGTTTTCATTCTCCAGTTTCTTGAGTATTAAAAATAAGCAACAGGGAAGGTACTGGATGCATTCCACATTCCAGTGGACAGTCACCAGCTCTGTAGGTGCAGAGAGCAGGGAAAGAAGGCAACTTCCTGCCCTAACTCCCTGGTCCTTGGATTGCAGCCACGGTGGTGTATTATTGAACTCAAAATCTCCAGGGACATTCTAAGAGGTATTAGCTTCCTTGATGGTCAGTTCTGAGTTATTTGGGGAATTATTCTTGAAGGCTAAGCCTAGAACCCATTTCTCTCAGCCTTTTGAATTCTGTAAGTGCATGATAACTTTAAGTGATTTTCTGTAGAAACTTTGTAGAATGGACTATTTTATGTACCGAACCCTCCTTGATTAATATATGAATCAAGATTAAGAATACTTACTCATAGGGCTTTTCTCTTAGAAAACTGAATAGAAAAATGTATATAAAGATATACCACAGTGTCTATTTGTGAATGTCTTTGTATACCTCCCTTTCCTTCTCTCCTTATTATAAAACCAAAAGAATGGACATTGTCGGCCTTTGTGAAATATACTCAGTATTTTCCCACAAACACATATACCATAAAAATCACACCAGGAGGCTATGAACCTGAGAAACAGAATATTTCTGTCCAATTTTTTCCACTCTACTCTTTGGTTTTCTTTTGGTTTATTTCCTTCATTTACTCAACATTTGTGGAGAGCTTGTTATATGCCAAACATTATTTTATATTTATTTATGTAGTAAAATAGTTTTCTTGCCAAAAAAGAAGGCATTCCCTGTGAGAATGAATTCCCACTGGACATAAATCTCAGGCTAATGAATGAATTCTCAACATCCAGAAATATTTTGAGACCGTGACACGATGGTCACTTTGTGACCTGATCCCAGCAAAGATCTTCCCTGGGAATCAGTTTTGCTGGGAAATGTTGCTCCCTCAGGCACTTCACTGTGATGAAAATGAATAGCTAAGGGCCTACTTATTTCAGTAAGGACTGTGCCCTTGTCCAGGTTGAAAATGGGTTTTTGCTCAGAGCTCAGTTCACTGGCCCTCTCTTCAGGCTCGGTACCATCCCTAAAACCCCTCTATCTTGAAAGACCAGCTATATCTTAGAAACAGGATAGATAGAATACAAAAAGGAAAGAAACATTTTCCCAAATTAAAAATGTCTTAGGACACTAAAGGTAGCAAACAGTTTTGGGGCTTATCAAAGATCCAAGCATTTGATACCTTCATTAATGAAAGCTTAATTTCTCTTTCTCTTCTGTTGAAATAAGGCCTGAAACAAGAAGTTATCAAAGTACCCTTTTCAGATTGCGACTAGCTGGATTTTAGGGCTGAAGCACAGTCTAGGAAGCCCCCATCTCAAATTTTCCCTAGTGATATCAAAGACAGTAGGAGAACGTATAGATTAGGCTCTCCCTTCTCTGAGTGCCCCTGCACACATCATTCACATTATGCAGGCTCACTGTTCTGGAAAAAAAAAAAAAACAGCAATTTTTTTCAGACAGCGAGGGTCTCATGACCTATTTCTAGTGACTAAGGGGAAATAAAAGCCTCAAAAACCTCAAACACAACACGTTCCCTACCCCCTACATACACATATGCTGTGATTTTGCAAAAACGTGATTCACTGAATGTTAGATTGTGTTTATTTGCTGAACAAAGGCTGCTAGCTGATTCCTTGTGTGATGGACGTAATTAGCAACATTGTCTAAGTCTGCACATGCTACTTTCCCTCCACTTGCTGCAGGACAGGAAAACAGCAAGAGAAATGACAGGCACAGAAGTGGAATTCACAGATACCCCATGCTGCTTTCACGTCCTCTCTGGCTGCCATCTAAAACATGGAGTTATAGATCCTGACCTTCCCCCTTCTCAAATGCAAGGTTTGCAATTTATTAAAATTGTGTCAGGCACTAGTAAAGAGGAAGACTGAGACAAAAGTAAATTTTAAAGAAAGGCTGGTATTCTTACTTGAATTAAGAATTTGAAAATCAGGCTGCTTGCCAACGAATGAGCTGGTAGCGATGGTTAAGCAGCTGGGATCCTGGGAGATGTGGAACTCCTCTGAACAGTGACTGTGGCCCAAAGATGCCCCAGTGGTCTTAACAAAACTTCCTTAAACTTCATGGCAGTCTCTGATGCTTGCACACAACCTTCCTTCTCTCTTTTCTTCATTGGGGTCCAATTTGCATTATGAGCCAATGTTCTCCCAGCCTTTTCCAAAATTCTTTCTACTTTCTCTCACACAGGATTGTCCTCTAGTGAAATCCTCGCATGTTTAGTTCTGTCTTGGCACCTGCTTCCTGTAGAAACAAGGTTAACACACAGAATTCAGTATTAGAGCTGATATCTCATGGGACCATCTACCCCATTGGCAAAACAAAAATTACATTGTACTCAGATCCAAGTCCAAAACTTGAGAGACAATGTTCTTCAGCAGTTAAAACTGTTTACCGCCACCTTAGAAGCTAAGAAACTAATGTTTTCTTACCAGAAAAATGGGGGAGGACATTTAAAATAACATCTTTATTTAAAAGAATATTTAACTCTGAGAAGAATATTTAACTCTAAAAACTAGATTCCACTGTAATAACAATAGAAGCTGGAATTGCTAAATCTATCTCTACTTGGAGAAGGAAAGCACACCTAAGCTTTTGTTCCAGATTTATATATATATAATGTATTAAATATATATAATATATAGATATAATTTTACAATGGGTAATGGGAAGACTGAGTTCATTACAGCAGTCAAATCCCAAGGCAGCTAGAGAGCCAAAGATTTCACTCTACCTCTCATCTAACTCCCTGATTACTCTCCTTTGGCCATTATGCCTCATATAATGCATTCTAATGGCTTGAAATGACAGTGTTTTGTTTACAAAATGGCTCCATTCCTCAGGAAACCCAAGAGCCTGTGAACCATAACAGGGCTATTGATAGAACATAAAATTCACAATGTGACAGAAGCTAGTCCCTACATTTCTGCCCTGTTATCCATTTTAGGGTCAAATATGCCCATTTATCAGCTAAGAAGTAAGGTCCGAGGGGCACAGCCTAATAGAACCTAAGAGAACTAAGCAAAGAACTCAATAAAGGTAAAATGAGGTCCGACACAGCATGCAAATACAAAAGAGAAAGAACCTAAGCTTTACTAAATATTTTTACCTCAAGAGGCAAGTCTTATAATCTTGTGCATTTGTTATCTCTGCTAAATATTAAAATGTCTGCCAGTCTTACACTAGAGCATTAACATGGGACTCAGTAGCCTCTCTCCTTTATGTTTTTAGTGACAAAAAATGCAAACCACAGATATTGTCTAAAGCCATGGAAGAGGGTCTGCTTTGTGTAGGAGGCAGAATTTAGAGCCTAAAATAATAAACCAAATATCAGTTCTAAATTATCAGATGCCATGTTCTTGGCCCACTTTGATCTTCTGTGAGAAAGAGAAAGAGTTTTGCAAGAGAGAGTCCTAAGAAATTTTTATAAATAATAGGCCATAAAATAGGATCAATTTAAGGTGATGTGTTTTTCTTTGTTACTTTAACATATTGCTCAAATGACCCATTCTGCTTTGGATTAAAGTTGTATCCCCACTTAGAACTATCAGAGCAGTGACAATATCTTAATCATTTGTGTTTAGCAGTCAGTCATATAGTAGGCAACGTGAAAGAAAGAAAGAAAGAAAGAAAGAAAGAAAGAAAGAAAGAAAGAAAGAAAGAAAGAAAGAAAGAAGAAAGAAAGAGAAAGGGAAAGGAAAGGAAAGGAAAGGAAAGGAAAGGAAAGGAAAGGAAAGGAAAGGAAAGGAAAGGAAAGGAAAGGAAAGGAAAGGAAAGGAAAGGAAAGAAGGAAGGAAGGAAGGAAGGAAGGAAGGAAGGAAGGAAGGAAGGAAGGAAGGAAGGAAGGAGAAAGCAGGTGGAAGAAAGGAGGAACAGAGGATTGAAGGAAGAAAAAAGAAAAGAAAGAGCATAACTTCTTTTAGGATTAAAACAATGGATTTAAAAATTTTATATCTAATTTAGCCTTTTGAATATTAAAATTCCTAACAAGACATACAATGAAATATTATTCAACTTTAAAAAGGAAGGAAATTCTAACATATTCTACAATGATGAACCTTGAGGACATTATACTCAATTAAATAAGTTGGTCACAACACATACTGCACGATTCTACTCATATGAGATATGTAGAGTAGTCAGACTCATGGAGAAAGCAGGATAGTGGTTGCCAGGGGCTGGAGGGAAGGGGAAATGGGGAGTTGTTTAATGAATATAGAGTTTCAATTTTGCAAATTGAGAAAGTTCTGGAGATTGAATGCACAACAATGTGAATATACTGAATATACTTAACATTACTAAACTATACACTTCGAAATGGCTAAGATGGTAAATTTTATATTTTATCACAATTTTAAAAAAATTATGAATGCATTATGAGAGACTGCATTTTCCTTCAGAGACTTTTGGCAATGTCACAAACATTGAAACCACAACTAATATTCACACAGCCTAGGAACTGCATTTATTCATATTAGGGGGAAAAAAATTTTAGCAAAAACTAAACTTGACCCGAGCCATTCCCATTATGAATTCCAAGAGTTCTGAGTAAGTCAAAAGATTTCTCAGGCAGAAAATGTTAGAAAGATGTCAGCCAGAATGCTCCAAAGCAAATTTTACTGGGAATTTCTCTGATTTATTTTTCAAATAGCCCACCTACCACACATAAGTATCTCTTAAGAGACAAAGGATTCATCTTACCTCTTAACCAGACAGTCTATGATGGGCTGATGGTATCCATATTTGCAACACTTAATAAATGTTCCCTTATCAAAAAAGGATTAGTAATGGATATCAGGAACAAAGGGCATAGGAATTCAACTAGAATTGGTTAATCACTACATGAAAGGAATGACATTAATTCCAGGGTTTATTTGAGATTTAATGTCCCAAAGCTACTAAACTATTAATTAGAGAAATATGGGATAATTTTACACATAATATGTGCCAAGTCTTATGTGTATTATGGGCTGGTATGTATTTTGGTGCCTCACTAACTCTGGGGGCTCCCATTTTATAAACTACCATGACGGGCAAATTGGCCATGGTCAATATCAAAATTGCAAAGAAGATGGGGGATTAAGAGGGAGAAAAGAATAAAAACAGTGTCAAATGTTTTGAAACCTACAGAAGTTTAAGAAAGTAGTAAGTTCTTTTTTAAAAAATTTTACTTAATTCTTTATGTACAAAGCAATATGTTCTTACGAAAAGTTAAGAAAAATGGAGCCATGTAAGAGTTAAAAATCTTCCTTTCCGTGCTTCTAATCCTGTCATCCTGAGATAACAAATATTATAATTTTATAAGTATCCTCCCACAATTTTCTTTGTTTATGCATATGTAAAAGTAAATATATTATAGATATATAAGATTATGGTATACAGGTAATAGAATTTTGCTTTAACAAAACTACTCTAATTATTACTCAGCAAATTACATTATTTCATTTAATTATATTATGACTCTATAGATGTAATACAATCTTTTTAAACAGCTGCATAATTGTTTATAGTATGAAATAGTATGAATGAGCCAAAATTTATTCAACCATTTAGATATTTTCCACATAATTACTTTTCCATTATAAACCATAATGTGCTTATACATATCCTTACTTACTGGTAGTTTGATTTCTATAGACTAGATTCCCTCTAGAATGGAATTTCTGGTCAAAAAGTCTGCACATACTAAACTTTAAAGAAATACTACTAGATTGCTTTCCAAAAAGATTATAACAATTTACACTTTCATCAACAATGAGGAACATGCCATCTCCTGCTACTCTGGCCAGTACTAGATGCTATAAATCTTATAAATGTTTGCCAATCTGATAGGCAGAAATTGAAATCTCTATCATTTGATTTCCATTTATCTAACTACTCAGGAGTCTGAGCATCTTTTTATATTTTATTGACTGTTTATATTTCATTTTTTGTGAATAGCCCATTCATAACTTTATCTAATCTACCTATTAGGTTATTTGTCTTTTCAATATCAGTGTGTAGGTGATCACTGTATTAGGGATATAACCTTTTGTCTGTTTTAGGTACGACAAATAACTTTCTCTATATGATCATCTTTTTAAAAATTTTCTCTCTGTGTATTGTGTTTGGGGCAATACAGAAATCTTTATTGTTATGTGGTCAAACCTGTAAATCTTTTTTTTTATGGCTTCTGGATTTTACTGTCAAATGAACTTTATAACCAGCTTAACAAATTCCCTTTAAATAAATCCTTTTGATCTGCTGATTGGGATTGCATTGAATTTACAGATTAATTAAAGAGATATGACCTCTTCACAGTAATGAACATGCCCACCCCCAGGAGTGGTATGATTTTATTTATACTTAGATTTTCTTTTATGTCCTGCAATAATGTTTAGTAGTTTTCTTCATTCAGGTGTCAGATGTATGTATCTTGTTTGGCTTATTCTTGGGCATTTACAATTTGTCTTACAATTGTTAATAACATCTTTTTTTCCCACTCCAGTTTCTATTGTAGGGGACTGTGTTTGGAGGCAGTAAAGTCCAGTGGTAAAAGCCAAGGACTTTTGAACTCAGTTTCCCAGATCCAAACCTCAGATCATCCATTCAACTCCTCTCTGAGAATGTTTCTTCACTTGTGTAAGGAAGATGACAATTTTGTTGTGAGGATTAAATAAGATAACATCAAATCTTTAGAACAGACTCTTAGAGTTATAATATGATAACAAAGATGATGTAAACCTTTTATCCATACACCTGAACTCTCACTGGTTTTGATTCTCTCGACTTCTCTAGGTAAAAAATTATATACTCTAGTAGTGATGATCTATCTTTACCTTTCCAATGTTTACATATTATTCCTTTAATTGTCTAATTACTCTGGCTGAGACTTTCCTCCCTTAATAGGAGTGGTGAGGACTGGCATCCATGTCTCAGTCCTGATTCTAATGTAAATGCTTGTATTCTTTCTATGTATGATGGTTAGTGTATATTTCTGATAAATAGTCATCATACCTTATTGGCATAAAGTTATTTATAATATTCTCTTATTATTTTTATTTCTGTTCTATATATAGCTATGTCCTCTTTTTCATTTATAATATTAGTTATAAATTCTCTCTATCATTATTGACAAAGATTTTTGTATTCTATTAATCTCATGGAGAACCAACATTTGCTTTTGATAACTGAGTTTTTGTATGTTTATTTTCTGCTCTTTATTATTTCCTTATTTCTACTTTCTTTGGGTTTGTTCTTTTCTAATTTTTATTGGATTCTCAGCTCACTAATTTATCAATATTATTTTCTTTTATATTGATTGCATTACTTATTCTTTTTTATTCTTTTATTAGTTTAAAAATCATACATGGATATGTTAATGAATAGAATCTGAGGTTAATAACGATTTCTACTTTATCCATCCTTCTGTTTTAAATGTTATTATTTAGTTTTTATTTTCAGTTTTAAGCAAGTAGATTTATGTATTCATGTATTTAGCAATTTCTTTGGTCACTATTCATTTTTTTCTTTATTTTATTGAGGCATTACTTACATGTCATACAACTCAATTATTTAAAACGTGCAATTCACCTGTTCTTAGTATATTTACAAAATTTTGCAACCATCACTACCATCAATTTTAGAACATTTTATCAACCCATAAATAAATCCTATACCTTAGCAGTCTTTCCCCGAAACCCCTCAGCCCTAAGCAACCACTGATCTATTTTCTATCTTTAAATTTGCCTGTTCTAGACAAATATAAATGGAATCGTGTGATATGTAGTCTTTTACAGCTGGCTTCCTTCACGTAATGTTTTCAAGGTTCATCTATGCCATAGTATGTATCAGTACCTTATTTCTTTTTTTTCTCAAATAATATTCCTTGTGTAGATATACCATATTTTATTTATCCATTCATCCATCAATGGGCATTTGTCTTGTTTCTATATTTTGGCTATTATAAATAGTGTTACTATGAACATTCATGCACAAGTTTCTGTTGGACATATTTTTTCAATTTTCTTAGGTATAAACTTAGAAGTGAGTTGCTGGATTGATATAAGAACTTTATATTTAATCTTTTGAGAAATTCCCAAACTAATTTTAACATGGTTGCACCATTTTACACCCTCATTAGCAGTGTATGAGGGTTCCAGTTTTCCCACATCCTCACCAACACTTATATGTCTTGTTTGTAATCACTTTGTGGATATGAAGTGGCATCTCTTTGTGTTGCTATTCATGCTTGTTTCACAGTTCTTCTAGAAGTACATTATTTAAAACACCATTGAGGAATATCTTTTAATAGTATATTTTTCTAGTTTTAATGGTTTAGATTGTCTTTATTTTGCCGTGGTTCATTTTAGAGCTTAGCTGGGTGTAAAAGTTTACTTTGATTTATTCCATTGTCTTTCTGGCTTCTATTATTGCTATTGAGAAGTCTGCTATATATTATTCCTTTGAAAATATCCTGGGTTCTTTCTGATTAATTTCAAAGTTTCTTTCTTTTTGGTCTCTGCAGTGTATCGAAATTCAAGAATTGATTTACTTTATAATGTTTACTAGAATTTCTGGTGTCTAAATCTAAGAAATCATATTTTCATCCTCTCTAAGAAATTCTTAGCCATATTCCTTGTATTATAGCTTTGACCTCATTCTTTCTGTTTTGCTCCCCAGAACTACTACTAGACATAGGTTGCTCTTTCTCATCTCTTAATCTGTCATCTAAATCGTCCACCTCTTTATACTTTCAATGCATTCAAGATAATTTCCTCAGGATTTTTTTTTCTTTTTCCAACTTACCAATTTATCTGTGTTTAATCTATGTTTAACCTATCATTGAAATTTTTGGACTTTTTCTTTTTGGCTTTCCCTTGTTCTTTTCTTGTGACTTAATCCCTTTTTAATTGTTTTATTTACCTTAAACTTACATAATTGAGAGTGTTTCCTGCTAATTCTATGACCCAAATTCCTTGGGAGTCTAATTCTGCAGTGTGTGTTTCTTGTATTAGTCACACATTTTTTCCCTCCTATGTTTTGTAATATTAGGTTGAGAACTGCCAAATAACTGAAGCTAAAAAATTAACATGAAGAAGTGATCATAGTTGAGTTATATCTCTTGGGTCTCTGGCAAAATAAATACCAGGAAAGATATTCTATACTTGGTGTATAAAAAATTGCCATAGAAAAAGCATCTCACCCTTGATTTCTTTCTTTTTCTCATCTCTCATACCCAATCCTTACCAATACCTGAGGAACCACTACAGCCACCTTCTCACTTGTCTCTCTGCTTCCACTTGACCATTCTCCAAAGCATTCTGTACTGAAAGAGTGTTTTTAAAACTGTGCATACATCATGTAATTCCCTTAATTAAACATCTTTAGTAATCTCCTACTGTTCTTAATATAAAATTCAAACTTTTTCCTGTTATATCAAGACATGTGTGTTCTGCTCCTGCCTGTCTTCTGCCTACTTCTTTCCTTCATGTCTCCCCATTATTCACAGATCTATAGCCACACTACCTCTTTTATCTTCCATGAAGCTAACAAACATCAGAGGGATGCTGCTTAGGATGAAGCAGCAGGGAGGAGAATGGAAAGATGAGGATATCTCACTGACATTATTAAGACACTGGATTGAACCTTGCCTGAAGTCTACTTTATCTCTGGACTTTGCAATAAGGTCTAATTACTTTTCTTTTTTCATTATTTCCTTTCTACCAACCACCCTCATATCCAGCCATTTTTTTTATAAGTCAGGGTCTTGATCCATAGGGACTGCTATGTCACTCTTTTTGACCATCTCCCAGAGACTTTCAGAGAAATGTTACAGCCAAAATTTAATGCCACGTTTAAACTGTCTTTACAGAGACCTTAATCCTATGCCAGGGTCTACAAAAAGGTAAAGGAGAAGAGCTATTCTTAATGTATTCTTGGAGAATTTATATTTCCCAATAGTCAAGGAGCCATCAAATACATTTCTGGAATTTAAGGTGGCAATAGATCTCTTACTCAGTTCACCATACTTTCTGTAGGCTACACACATTTTTCTACTTCACCATACTTGGATTTTCACTTTTAATTAATTCAATGACATTTAAGAAATATGAAGCATTCACTCTTCAGACTTTCATTCAATATTACTTCATACTACTGCAATGACCAAAACAATTGATAAGACAATTTTTCATGACCTATCAAATATTGTGGAAAATTCTAAATATTTACCAAATTCTCATAATTCAAAACATAGAAAAAAAATCCACAAAAAAATGAAGTTTGTCACAGTTAATAATGAAGACTTTCTGGTTTACAAGATTGCTTAAACACACTATTGCAGAGCTGCATCCTTGAAATGTATGTATTATAAAGATTATATTTACAGTTATTGAGATGAGAGCAAGAAAATGGAAACAAACATCTAGTGAGCAACTGCTTGTGTAAAGCATTGTCAAACAAGGAGCTTTGTTTTCTCTGATCATCTCAAAAAGTTAAGTGTCTTCACCAAATTATACAGTAATTGCCAGAGGCAGGACACGAACCTGGTCTATAGAGCTCTCTCTGCTGAAACCTGCTTCCTCAACTCCACATCCATAGAAGCCTCTTCTCTACACAAGGCACTAGGCTGACAATGACATATTCTTCAGGAATTCATTACTGCCTCTCTCTTTTTTTTTTATAGTAGCCTACAGACTTCTCTAACTTCTGTCATTGACTTAATATGATTGGTACCGAGTTTGACACTTCATTATATTTTCAGATGACAGAATAATCAGCTCTTAAGACAGTGTAGTTTAGACAAAGTAAGCAGTTCTTAAAATTAAATTACTTATTAATAACAGATCTTCCCATTAGAACTCTTTCATATTGTAGCTTTGTGCACGGATCCTATTTTAGTTACATCCTCTGTAGGACAGAAGTATTTTTCTGGTGATGATAATCCTATACCTCGTATTAAACCAAAATATCTCCTTAGATACAGAGAAGTTCATATAAATGTAAGCATGATCTAAGAGCCTTAGGATGAAGTTTGAGATCCAAAGTACGATTTATTAATTAAAAGGCAAAACACTCAGCGAGTGCTTATTTGGCAGGCTCAATGTGCTTTAAAATATTAAGTGATTTATATCAATAGGATTCTAGTTTAGGGACATTATCTCAGTTGGTGTTCTTAGCAACAAAGGTAATCCTATAATAAAAGAGCTTATAATAAGAAATGTTGAATGTTCACGGCTGTGTTGGGAGGGCTGGAGAACTAGGCTAAAGGTCAAGCGTCCTAGAAAGTGCCCAAAGCCACACCAAAAACTGGCCTGATAAGGGACCACCACCACTGATGCTGCCCCTGCCATGCCTTCATACCCACGGCCTGGTCCACTAGAGCCTGGTCTGCAGCAGGAGCTCAATCTCGCCCACACTAGAAAACCACCACTGGTACACTGCTACTACCTGTTAGGAGAGAGTGAGGTGCAAACACAAAAATCTCTATGCAGAGCCTATTTCCTGACATTGCTCACTGCCCAAAATATCAAGCAGGCATGTCCGATTGGCAGCTCCTGGAGGCATGGTTGTGTACCAGCAGCAAAGCAAGCTAAGGACTTCAATTATAGTTTCTAAGCTTGGGAGTTTCCCCCCTCCCTTGCACCCAAAGAGCAGGTTTTTTCCAATGATAAAGGACAACCATGAATGTGACAGATGGCTCCTATACATGTATAATGACTCTAAGTGAAGGTTGTACTTCACCTAACTTCCTTTAAGTAGTCTGTTTCAGAGGAATGTGTGACTATGGCATGCTTTAATTTGTAATGTCAATAAACTATATTTAATTTGGATCATTTTCTGGAGTAGCTCTAAACTCTAAAAGGCCCTAGGGCTGAGATTTCTATTTTTTTTTTTTAAATCTGCACTCACTTCCCAGGTGATCTTAATTAGTCTCATAGCTTTAAATATCTTCTTTATACAAACGGCTCATAATTTATATCTCCAGCCCCCACCTCTCCTTGAAATGCTAGCCTCATACTTGCAACTGTCAACTCCCATGTCCAAATGGATCCCAAATTCAAAAGTCCAAAACCAAGCTAATGGTCTTTCTTCACAAGTCAGCTTGCCTCAGTCCTCCCCTCTCTGGAAATGACACCTCCTCCCTTCCAGATGCTCACACCAAAACCTCAGAGGCAGATATGACTTCCCTCTTTTTCTCCCTCCCCACATCCATCCAACAGGAGAGTCTATTGATTTCGCCTTCAGAGTGTATCTCAGATCCTTCTCTTATTCCCACCTCCCTTGCTGTCCCTTGGACCAAGTCACACCTTCTCTCCCAGGTTACTGCAATTGCCTCCTGCCTGTCCTTCTTACCAGGGCTGGCTCCACAGGTGTGTGGCCAGCGCAGTTGCATGGGGGGCTCCATACTTGGAGTGTACTACTCTCTGGAGCTGGCCTTGAAATTCTGAATAAATTTATCTTGAATTTGTGTTTCCTAAGTGAAATCTAATGGGGCAAAGCAACAGGCACCTGGGGTTTGGAGCCTCATGGGTGGTCCTGCCTCTTTCTCTCTCAAAACCCATCAACACCTTCACTACTCCTTCAGAGTAAAAGTCAGTTTCCCTCCGTGGCCCATGAGGCCCTACTCCATCTGCACCCCCATTATCTCTCCAATCTTACTGCTCCCCAACTCCCTCACTCATCCTCTCTGCTGCTCTTCAAACAAACTCAGGCATGCTCGCTCCTCAGGGACTTTGCCCATCCTTCTCCGTGACGCATCCTTTTGTTACTATGAACAAAGTGAAGAAGTGAAGAAGGCTTGCTTCTTCACTTCCTTTCTGTCTCTTCTCAAATGCCATTTTCTCTGTGAGTCCTCTCTTCCTCAGCCATCCTTCTCAAAATAGTAACTCCAGTCTGTCTACTATATTCTCTATTCCCTTACTCTGCTTTATTTTTATTTTATCACCATCTGACATACTATATGTTTTATTTTCTATCTCCCTCACTACAATATAAGCTCCATGAAACCAGGGTCTTTGTCTCTTTTCTTATTGCTCTATCCTCAACACCAAGAAGGTGTCCAGCACATGGTAGATGTGGGGACAGATCCAGTTTTGTAGGACCTGAAATGTATCATACTAGGTGGAAGAAGAGCTCTTTAGAAAAAAGACACAAAACTTAGAATATGAAAATTAGATATAGGCAGTATTGATGTCAACATTCTGGTTTTGATAGCAACATTCTGGTCCTATAGTTTTGCAAGATGTTACCAAGAGAGAACTAGGGTAAAGGAAATATAGAATCTCTCCGCTACTATTTCTTACAACTGCATGTAACTCTATAATGATTTCAAAATAAAAAGTTTAATTAAAAATTAGTTATGTAAGTAAATATGCATTTAGAAAGAAAAAAGATATCAAAACAAATTAAATAATAAAAACCTGACAAATGCCACACACATCACCACTTCCACAAAAATATTTCTATTAATTGATTTCCTGGCAAGCCTCTATAATACTTTTTTATAATTTTGATCTACATATACTTCGATCCCCTCTTCATATAAAAATACTTTATAATATCACTTTCTATATAAAGAATAGAAAAATATCAATTTCCCTCTAATGTTAATTGAATTTAGTTAGGAAAGTTTCTTTCAACTTTGAAACTCATCTTTGGTAATATTATGTAAATGCTTAGCATTGTCGTCAAGTTTGTAAAACTATTAAGTTATTGTATGGTGACGAGCTTTATATACTCTCTAAATTAAAGGTCGTCCTTAACCAGTTTGTTATTGATGTCCTCACCGGAGTGAGTTAGTATGGGTTTTATGTTATCCCTGTCTACATCAATAATTCATGTCAGATGAGCAAGAAATGAGTAAGAACTTGTGTGGATAGGCTTGAGCAAGGCCATTTCATGGACGAGCACATGCATGCACATGGAGTCCAGTTTGCACTCGGGGTGGCATGTGAAAAGAATCAAGGGTTGGGCTGATAAGTCAAGAAAAGTGTTTTGGAGCTAGAAAGCGAGGTAGGATTATTATCATATGCCAGCAAGAGTGTTGGGGAGAGAGTACCTAAGTTAAAGAATTCAAGTCCAGTTTATTGGCCACCACAAAAGTGAAATTCAATAGGGTAAGTGTTAATACCATTAGCAATAGAGTTGAAACTCAAACTTTGCCACTTGAAACCTTGATAACAATAGCTTACCTGCACACAAAAACATATTCCACTACACTCAAAGAAAGTGAGTCCCCAACTCAACTTTATCTTAGGCAGGTCCCAAAATTTCTCCAAAGTTCTTCCAACTTCACCCAGCATGAGAGGAAGTAGTGCGGCAGAGGGGGACATCAGAAGAGTAGAATGCAAAATCATCATCTTAACCAACAGTGTTTAAAATATGTTACTTCCGTAAATTTTACAAAATCATGTGAGCATATGAATATATTGCCAAGACCTCTCCCAGGGACTTAAAATAAGACAGGTAATGATGGGCTCCACAGCTTAAGCATCTTTAGCTTCCTGATAAATCTGACTTAGGGGGAGCCTTAATAAGCACTAGCCAAATAAAAGTGAATGCATATTTGAGTGCTTGGGTTTAAGGTCTAAGCATTAAACAACGATCACAGATAATTTTAAAAACAAACTAAGAAACAACAGCAGGAGGGCCTAGCATCTGAAAACTGATAAAAGTATAAAATATCAGGGTAAAAATAAAACCTTCTGGTATGAGATATTAAAGAATGAGTTTAACCTATGTGACTGAACTCTGAACAGCTGCCTTCTGGGAGCCAAGCAAAGGAACTTAAGTTTCTCCAGAATCAAAAAAAAAAAAAAGTGCTCAAAATGTCTTTGAAAATAAAAAGTAATTAATTAAAACCCTTCTATTTATAATGATACATTTAAATGATAAGTGTATGTTGAGTGACTGAATGAAAGGAAGAATGAAGGAACAATTATTTTCAATTAAGATAGCCCTACTTGTCCTTCCCATGGCCTATGAGATTAAAGTAAGCCTGACACACCAGTCATGTCTGAAGGGTCCGCCTCAAAGGAGCACCCAGGTTATGTTGGAGATAAAGCTCTTTTGGAGTTGGTAGCGAGCAGGAAGGAATGGCCTACAAACTCCTCTGCCCCTGAAGCAAGTCATTTCTATGGCAGGTCTTCTATATTATTACCTGCTTTCCATCTGTTCCATTTCATCTGAGGATATGAGCATGACTGGCAGAAGGAACTCCAGAAAAGTCACAGGCACAATTAATGTAAAACCTTTCTAAAAACTGAGACGTGTAGACACATGTGGACAGCATTTGATGTCAAACGAAGAAGGTTTCTGGATGGGTAGATATCTGCAAACACAGGAACATGCAAGAGGGTATATACATAGTATTGGGGTTTTTTTCTTAGAAAAAAACTTTTAATGGCTCCATGACAGGAGAACTTATTAAATTAAAGGGTAAATAGAAGTACAGGGGCCAAGCTGCATGAATCTCATCGGTGGTGATAGGAGGCATGTGGTTAAGTGCCCACACACCAGGCTGGAAATTGCCCCTTAAATATTATGAAAATAAAAAAGCACAAAGAGGACTCAGTTCACACCGAACCTCCTCAACCTGCCCTGAACTCATCCCCTTAGGTAAAAATAAGAAGTGAGTCTGTTACTGCAATAGGGATGAGAGGTCATTATTCTGAGCTCGACTTCATAACAATGACCAGGTTAACAGTCCCAAACGTGACTCCAGATTATTGCTTGCAGAAGAGTGCTCTCTTTTTTTTTTACATTTGAGCCAATTATTTAAGGCTAAACTGTCTTTCACATTAAGAACCCAGTGGGTAACTTGTAAGCATTGAATAAATTGCACAGGGGGTCCATTTTCAGGCTCTATTATACAAAACTGCCAACATTATTTACTCTGCTAGTTATGGAGGAAAAAGAGTTTTCATGATTCTGCATTTCACACACAAACTGAAGCTCAAAGGCATCTTTAAAATGCAGTCTTGCCTTTCCAAATATTGCAGCTACCAGGGGCTCTATGAAAAGGAGTAAGTAGGGTGGACACACTAAATTAGCCCCAGTCACTAATAGAATGAATGTCTTCCCAAATCAAGCAGGGTAAACTAGGCAGGAAGGCCCCTGCCAGAGGTAGTGACAGACCATTTTCTTTCCTTCCGGAGAGGGCCGATCAATTTAAAGACTTGGCTCTCCTGAGAAGAGCAGGGAATGTGTGAAGATTAAGCTTGAAGGAGCCAGAACCCCTCCACTGCCCACATCAGCAGACCTGAAGCAAAGAAAAACTGTTCACTTCAGCTTCACTGCCTCATCTCAAAATTGCATTAGCACAGCCCTTTGCTCCATGGTGAAGGAAACCCTTTATGCTGAGTGTTTCTCATTCAAATACCTCATAATGATTTGCTAGGTCCTCAATTTCCTTATTTGTTTTCAAATACCTGAATCTCTGCTTCACACTGAGATTATTGGGCATATTCCTTCCCAGGGAGGAAAAAAATAAGAGCACACTAACCAGAGCCAGGGGCATCATTTCCCAGCCTTAACCACCTGCCCATACTGTGCTTTTCTATAGGGCAAGAGCCCGGGAGCTGATTAGCTTATGCAGCTTCCAGAAGTCACCCCTGATGAAGGCATATTGGGAGGCAGGAATGTCCCATTAAGTCTGTACTTCTTGCATTTTACAGGAGGTCATAGCTCAGAACCAACTGTTCCTGATGTGGGGGAAGGAAAGTTAACAAATGAGCTACATTTGTATAGTCCTAGACATTGTGCTTGTTGGTTTTGGAAAGTACAAAAACACATGCAGGCTGTTTAACAAAACCCAAGAATTTATAAGTAGGTGAAGATATAAATAAACATGACTATGAAATGTATTAATTTATTCATTTCCCAAAGTTATTGAATGTCCATGATGTACCAGACACTAGAATTTCAGAGATGTAAAAGTCATCATCTCTACCCTCAAGTAGCTTATGGTCTAGAAATTCAATTTCTAATTCATATTCAGTCTATCCTCAAATCCTGTCAATTTTACTTTCTAATTTATCTCTCAAAATCACCCATTAAGATACCAACCACACTCATCTTACAATCTGCTTAACATCATCAATTCAGAGTACAAAGGTTAGTACACATGCTCCGTTCATGAATCGTCACTTAACCAACTGACAAGATGAACCAACACTCTCCAAGTTAAGCAGATTGACTCATAATCAAACCTTATATATTCACATCTATTCTCTGGAATGTACAAACCCTTCTGCTCCCACTGGCTAATTATGCTTATCAAGATTGAGTTATTTTTATTTCCCATGCTTTTTATGTACCTGCAAATGTACCAACTTTTTATGTACCTTATTATGTAATTGCAATTACATAATAAAATTAAATATTACAAAAGTCAATAAAAGATGTATAATAAGTGTATAAAAGTGAATTGTTGTTTCTATGAATTCTAAGTTGAATGCTGTAGAAAGAATATATGTTGGAAAAAGGTAGCTATTGAATTTGGTGTCAGGGAAACAAGAGTAGTGAAATAAGAATCTTTAACTCTAAGTATTTTTCACTTCTATTTCTACTTTAAAGAAACTGACCTAGAAAATATAGGCAATGCAACATGAATTTAATTTATGACGATAACCTCCAATATATGGAATCAAACTGAAAGAAAGACTCATGGTCCTACATCAAGAGACTGGGAAAAGAACCCACACTTAAATGTTTCAAGTTACAATGAAATTAATGGAAACTTCTACTTCTGGCCAAGATGAATGGACAGGAACTTAGTACGCTATCTTAAAAGTGAACAAAATATATGGAACAAAGGCTTTCAAAACATCAGGAAATAAGATGAAATAATCTCTAAGAGACAGGAAATAAATAAGATACCCCTTGTATTGTCCTAGCCAATTGCCTGAAGAGAGATTCTAGACCACAGCATAAGAAGGGAAATTCGGGCAGAAACCAGTGGATTCCCTAGATTGAGGAAATGGGGCTACCAAAGGAACTAGAGCTTGCAGGTCAGAATTTGGAGAGAGGAAAGCTACACAGAGAAAATTCTGAGAATCTGCACAGGATTCCCACAAGAACTCAGCTGAGTACAGATCAGCTCACACATGTAACAACAACAGGAAAAATCTGCCCGAGGCTGAAGGAAAAGCCAGTGGCAAGAACACAATGCTTATTTCTACCAGTCAGACTGGAGAGTGTCATAATTCCTGGAGCCTTGGGTAGAGTACCCTGATGACCATGACTGAGTAGTAGTTCATCATTAGCTTCAGACTCAATAGTGCTCTGATCAAGCCTAAAAAACATCAAAATTAAAATCCCCCCAAACCAAACTGTTTTCCAAATTACTTAACTTCCTCCAAAGACAGAAGCTCAAAAATATTTATAATACAAAAATATCCAGTACCCAGTGTGGTAAAATTCATGATCCAGGAGCAATCTGGTTAGAATGTCATCAGAGGTACCTTTGTCCCTCCCACTTTCAGATGATGTTGCCCTTTCAGAACACCTATACCACTGCCATAGACACCACTAACTTCATTGCTGGCTTCCTTCATTATGAATAAATCCTAAACTGCTCTTTCATCTCTATGTTACTAGTTTGAAGGTCAGAGTCTCAGAGAAGAACAAAGAATTGGCCAAGCCTGGGTCATGTGATCACACACCAGTTGCCAAGTGGTAAGAAAAGGGAATATCTGGTTATCTTTGATTTCATAATGAGAGGTAAGGCCAGCCCTCACAAAGGGGCCCTCTCCACAAATGGGACAGAGCTTTATGTATGCTGGGTAGCTAAACAACGACAAATGTCCACTACAGTGATTGACTATGTATTATTTTTTAATCTTAAAATCTAATCTTAATCTTTGTCTCTTTTTATGAACCATAGTAACTTTCTGATAAGGATTCAAACTCTTCTTTCTTGCCCATCTATTTGTTTCATTTATTTTTCTAAGATATATTTTTCTTTGCATTTTAACAGCTCTGAAAATGCTGTCTTATGGTCAATGAAAATTATTAATCAATCCATTAAAACTGATGTCTCATAATTAATTAAAATTAAAATTGCCAATATTTTTTAGAGATGTGTAAAAAGGATAGCTCTTACAAATGATGGCATCTTAGACTCAGTGAAATCTGGTAATATCTTTTCTCCTATATCATGAAACTTATCTCTCTGAATTGTCTTCATACCTCATTAGACTGTAAGCTCCAAAAGACTCCATTTATAGTGGTATTCCCACTGCCTAACTCACTGCTTAGCATATACTAGATCCGGAACACATACATTTATTGAATAAAGGAGTAATTCAGTGAATTAGAATGAATCTGCTAAGCAGATGTCTGTGTTCCATGTTTCATGTTCCATGTGTGTCTGAGATTTAACTACATCTAGAAAAGTTTTCTCTTTCAGTGCTTTTGATCCCAGATGTCTGACTTATTCAACAGTTGTTAAACTCTACTTAAATCCCAACCATTGTGCTAAGTGTCTTATCTGAATTATCTCATTTGATAATTACAACTGTCCTCAATCGCTACAGATGCTCAAAGAAGTTTAATAAATTGCCAAAGGTCACACTTAGCTACAAGTAGAAAAGTCATGATTTAAACACAGATACTCTATCTCCAGAATTTATGCTCTTTACTGTTTTATTATTGTCAGACTATATTCTATAGATGCTGTATTATTTACAGACTCTCTTCAGAGTTAAAAGTAGCTGGAATCCCATCTTGAGTCTAAGCTGTGTCCACCTTGGATTCAGACATATTTGGAAGGCTGTTGGATGGGTCCATCAAGAATCTACCTAAAAGAAAAATCACAGCACACAGGTTCAGGCTGGTGAAAATGATCCAAGGTTAAGGGCAAGTGCATTTCTGGATACAACATGGTTTATGTCACTCAAGTTTTCCTCCAGCCTCATTCAGAAATTCATGCTAAGATCCTAATGTTGGAAGGAAAGATGAGCCAGCACTGGTGATCAAATTGACATCAGATAGTACCACCACCCTTTGCCCAGATAGAAGTTACATCAGCTCAAGGGCTGGCATCCGTGGCAGTAGCTATAAAATCTTGGGCAGGTACCAGCAACAAGTTAGTGTCTCCTGGGGACCTTGTTTGTCTAATCAGTCAAAATCTGTAACATCACCACAACAGAGAAAGGAGAAAATGTCAGGAGTTGCAGCATAGTATGGGGTTCCATTTGAGAAGCCCATGGAAGACCATTCCAGGTAGGCTTCAAGAACAGTTTGAGAGGCATTCGAGTGGGCCTGAAAGGGCCAGAGGATTATTGTTGCTTTGTGATCCTGTTTTTACTCTTAAACTGTATACTGAGCAATGTAATTACAACTCCAGACTAAGAGACACATAAAACCAGTCAGAGCCCAAATCTAGAGCACTGAAAATGAAGTAGAAAACAAAGAACAAACAATTATTTGAGAGAGAACAATGAGAATAATGGGTAAGATGACAAAGATGATTTAAGGAGAAAACAAAAGTCATGGATAGAGCACGAAGCAGAAATCAGGAGATGTGAATTCTAGTCCCTGCTATGTCCCAAATGTTCTATTTCACTAAGAAGCAGTTAATTCACCTCTCTGGAATGGCTTCCTTACCTACAGCATGAGAGGGCCGGGCTAGATGGGTGACCAATTCTAAGGTCCGTCTTGTCACAAATGCTGTGATTCTGCAAACATGGTTTGTAATTTTAATACCCACCTGGCTTTTAAAATAGCTTTGCTGGGGACTAAGCCAGCATGGGTCCTGCATAACAACAACAGAACTGTGTGGCTTTCTGGGCTCTGAGAATCACAGTAGTAATGCAACAGGAAAGCTGAATGTTCAGTGCACGAAGTGTTAAGGGGAGCGTACCACAGCAGGTTCAGGCAGGGTGAATAGGCTTCATTTTGGGGAGTTAATAGCTGAGCACATTTTTGGTCAAGCTAATTGCATATGTGGGAAAATTATCAGAGAATGTACATTTCTTACCTCATATTCCTACAGTGTTTACAGATGGATTTAGCAGCCACAGGTAAAATAATGTTACATTTAAAAATGGCTCATATTGATAGTAATGTTTTCACAGGTTAGGGCTTGATTAACACCTGATTAAACTTCCTCTGTCTAAATTTTCCTCCATGAATCTTCTCCATTGCATTATTACTTCACAAAGTTAAATGAGAAGTTAGTTTTTATTAGTGACACGTCACAGGACTTTCTGGGCTCTGGAGTTGTCACAGGCTTTTCTCTGTGCATTTACTTTATACTTGATAGCTTAGGTGGCTTCCAGGCATCTGTCTACATCTCCCTTGTGGTATCCATCACTTCTCAGTCAAACTTGACTATTCCTTGTACCAAACCCACCCTGGGTTTTCCTGCCTTATGCCACTCCTTCTGCTTCCACTCTCTCCCTAGCCCTCATTACCCTCTGCCTATCACATCTTACCCATCATTTAATGCCTTAAATTTTCCAATATACCATAAAGTCATCTGTACAATTAATGCAAATCTGGTCAAAGTCTGGACAGTGTTTCTTATGGATCTTGACTCTGAAATTTAGATGAAGAGTATAAATAGCCAAGACAATAATGAGGAAGAACAAGATGGCAGAACTGTCATTATAGAGTTAAAGACACCATTTAAAATGTATATAAGAAAGTGAGTGATTTGTTCAAGGATAGGCCAACAAATCGATGGAAGAGAAAAAGAAAGTATAAGAACAGACTCATGCTTATATGGAAACTTGATATCTGAGAGGGATGGCACTGCAGATCAAAGCACTAATTGTTTTAATAAATGATGCAGAGACAATAGGGCACCCACATGGAAAACACAAAATGAGATATCTACTTCACCTTATACACAAAATTCCATGTAGCTTAAGACATAAATACAAAAGAAAATAATAGCCATTTCAATAAGAACTCACATTTTTTTCTAATTCTCATAATAATTATAAGAAATGGATATTATTAGCCCACTCTTAGTAGAAAGTGAAGCTCGAATAATTTAATAATTTACACGTAGTCGGCCAACAAAAGACTGAGTGACAATTTCTAAAGCTTAATTATGCCACCAGCTATATTGTCTCTCTCTCTTCTAAATATTCTTTCAATTAATTGATTTGAAAAGGTGAATTTGAGTAAGCAATACTCTATCATTTTGCTAGATAGTTACCTACCCACTTTTGTTTTTTGTTTATATATGTTTTATTTGTTTATTTCATCAAAGTCAGAGACCACATCTTGTTTTGGGGAATTTCTAACAGGGTTCTGATATTGGGTCTTAGTAATAGATCTTCTTGGCATCTTAATGATCATCTTGGTCATCCAAAATCCAGATCTAAAGAGTTAGCAAAGAAAGGAGAACAAAATGTCTTTTGAGTCTTTACTTTCTTTTCATACTTTTTTCCTATTCTATCACGTGACTGACACCTCAGAGAAAATTTTGAAAAAATTATATTGGAAAATGCCCACACTTCCACTGACATAACCAGAAGGGCCTTGCTTCTATGTGTTTACTCAGTTCTCCCACATCCATCCTCCCATCAAACTTTTATCTAAGTCAGAATACAAAAGGACTATTTCACCTCTAACACCTTTTCTTTCTCATATTTAAGTTACGGATTCGGCTGTGACATTAAAATTAACAATAATTTCAATAAGATAGAAGTTTATTTTTCTCTCCTGTAACAATCCAAGCATAAACAATCCAAGAATTATTTATTGACTCTAGGCATTGGGGATCTATGCTCCTTCTGTCTTGTTAATCTGCTATCCTCAACATCAGCTTCTACCTCAAAGTTGAAGATGACTGCTCTAATTCCTGCCATCATGTTCACAGTCCAACCAGCATGGAGTGCAAAGAAATAGGTAGACAATATGTAGCCAGGTACACGTTAAATCTGTGAGCTTCTACTAGTACAGTAAAAGTATGGTAATTAATATTTAGGGAACAACTAATATCTGACCCCAAATACTTAATCCATTCAGATTTAAGTCACTATGCTTTTCTTCTCCATCTCTGATAGAAAAGGTTTCTTTTTATCCAGCACTTGAAGCATTCATAATTTAAAGGGAAAGACAGACATGTAAATAAAAAATGGCAATGCAGCATGACAAATGTTCTTAAAACACAGAGGAAGAAACAACTAATCCAGCCTTGGTGGCTGTGGAAGTGAACGATCAGTGAGAAGTCACAGAGGAGCAATATCTGCACTGGGAACAGAGGCCAATCCTGGCAAAAGAAAGAGCTAATATTCCAAACCTATAGAGGAATAAAAGTTTAATTCCTGAACCACAAGGGGACATCCCTAAAGTTGGAGGCAGAGTATAGAAGGGGAATAACAGCAAGTGAAGCTGGAAATGTGGGCTTGGAGTCAGACCACAAAGGGCCGCAGGCCACACTAAGACATCTGGGCTTCATCTTTTATGGAGAGCAAAAGTGGACTTTATAGGATAAAAGAAGAGACTTGGTAGAATATGAGCTTTACTTTTATGCAGAATAAACACAACATTATAATTAGGAAGACTGGATACAGAGAAAGAGTATATGAATATATTTGTCATTTACTTTTGTCACTCAGACCCCGAATCTTCTTATACCTTTGGAGACAGTTTATAAATCCAAGACCAACTTCCACTAGAAAAGCTGAAAAATTCTGGGTCCTTTCTCAGCCTCCCTTGCTGATATATGCAGGCATGCGATCTGTGTTCAGTTAATCAGATCTGTGTGCCTCAGACTTTGAGTTGATAGTAACAGGTAGGGTGACCAACTGTCTCAGTTTTCCTGGCACTGTGTTATTTTTATTTATTTATTTATTTATTTATTTATAATTATTTTGTTTTTTAATTACAGTTGACATTTAATATTATATTAGTCTCAGGTGTACAGCATAGTAGTTAGACATTTATATAACTTATGAAGTAGTCCCCCCAATAAATCTAGTACCCACCTGGCATCATATAAAGTTATTATAATATTATTGACTCTATGCTGTACTTTACATCCCCATGACTATTTTGAAATAGCCAAGATATGGAAGCACCCTAAGTGTCCATCAAGAGACAATTGGAGAATGCTTGGAGATCTTTGGAAACGTGGTGGTGTGAGATACGTTCCCAGATCTCTCTCCTTAAACAACAATAAGCTGAACATTTAAAACTCAACAAAAAACACCCAAACTGCATGCCAGAATGTCTAAGCATGGGATCTGCGCATAAGAGCTACCACAGGTCAGAACCCCGGGTTTCAGGCAGTGGACCAGGAGAAATAAAGAAGCTGCCTCTCTCAGCTGCTAAAGCTACCTATAGGAGAAAGAGGAGGGAAGAAGGAGCAGTGACTTCTCTGAATAGCCCTGCCTGGAAAAGCTGTGAGCTCCTCATGGCCAGCCGGTGTCAGGGCCCAGTTATTAGAGCAGAAGGCAGAGAAGTGGGAGGGCAGCCGTAGTTGCAAAACTGAGGCTGAGCCACAGCTCCCAACCCAGAGAGCCCCTGCCCACATACCGTCTGAGACCGATCACCACAAAGCCCCAGAGGATCTGAGCAAATGCTATCGAAACTGTTGCTAACAGTGACAGGGACTGAAAGTGAGGGTAGCGAGCATGAATAGATACCTATCAGAAAATAAAAAAGCATTTTTAAGGCTTTATATAAAGCAGGGATCCAAGAGGCTTAGACGCCACCTACTGGAAACCAAAAAAAAAAGCACCTTCTTTGCAGCAGGCCAAAGAGATATCTTTACATAAGAAATCTTCTTTCTGGAAAAAAAGCAGAATACATTTCCATTAATGCTCAGGCAGAGAAATAGCCCATTAAACACCATGAACAACCACGGTGACAAGGCATCTCAGAAAGAAAGAGAAAAATCTCCAGAAAATAAGCTTATAGACATAGAAATATGCAATTTAAATGACAGAGAATTCAGGATGGTACTTCTGAAAAAACTCGGTGAATTCCAAAATGAGTCATATCAACAATTTCAGGAATTGAAAAAAACACTTAGATGAGCATAGCAAGGAGACTGAAACCCTCAAAAAGAACCAAATAGTTGTCTACGGCCATGCCACCCTGAACCTGCTCGATCTCATCTAATCTTGGAAGCTAAGCAGGGTAAGCCCTGGTTAGTACTTGGATGGGAGACAACCTAGGAATACCAGGTGCTATAGGTGTAAAAAAAAAAAAAAAAAAAAGAACAAATAGAACTTCTGGAGATGAAGAACACACTGCCAGAATTGAAAAATGAAATAGCAAGCCTGGGAAGTAGAGTCAAAAAAATGTAGGAAAAGATCAGTAATATCAAAGACAGAAATCTAGAAATAAATTTCTAGAAGGAAGAAGAGAGAAACTGAAAAATGAAAACTAATGAAAGAAAAATTCAAGAACTAGCTGATAGCATAAGAAATATAAGAATAATGGGCATTATTAAAGGCCAGGAAAAGGAACAGGGACTAGAAAGCATTGTCAGACAAATAGTGGACGAGAATTTCCCAAATCTAAGGAATAAGCTGGAGCTTGGAATTCAAGAAGTCAACAGAAAACCCAATTATCTCAACCCAAAAAAGGCTTTCACCAAGACACATTGTATTAAAATTATCAAAAATCAAACAAAGACAGAATTCTCAAGGCAGCCAGGGAGAAGAAAACAGTAACTCATAAAGGGAAACCCATTAGATTACCCTAAGACTTCTCAGCGCAAACGTTACAAGCCAGAAAGGAATGGAAGCAAATATTTAAACTATTAAGTGAAAGGAATTACCACCTAGAATAATGTTCTAGCTAAGCTCTCCTTTAGATATGAAGGAGAAATTAAGACCTTTCCAGACATGCAAAAATTGAGGGAATTCTCCACTACGAGGCCTGCACTACAGAAAATACTAAAAGGAGTCAGCTCACCTAAAACAAAATGACAAAAACAAACAAACAAAACAAAACAACAACAACAACAAAAACATAATTAGGAGTAAAGTGACTATCAGGCAAATAGAAGCAGAGGAGTGCAACCCTTGCTAAGAAGAGGGCATTATAATCTTAAATAATAAGAAGAGAATTATTACAACAAGATAGTAATGAATGTTCAGCATACATAGGGACAAATTGAGATAACAATGACTGAAAAGAAGAGGATTCAAAGATCCAAATTTGCAAGGGAGAATGGAGATAAGGCACGTGCATCTTAAAAAACTCGAAAAGGAAGAACAAATGAAGCATAAAGTCAGCAGAAGGAAAGAAATAATCAAATTAGAGCAGAAATAAATGAAATTGAAAACAAAACAAAACAAAAAACAATAGAAAAAATAAATGCAACAAAGAGCTGGTTCTTTGAGAAGGTTAATAAAATTGACAAACCCCTGGCTAGACTCACTAAAGAAAAAAGAGAAAGGATGCAAATAAACAAAATCAGGGATGAAAGAGGGGAAACTGTGACAGACACCACAGAAATACAAAGGATCATACAAGAATACAAGAAAAAGTATATAACACCAAATTTAATAACCTAGAAGAAATGGACCAGTACTCAGAAAAATACAACCTTCTTAGACTGAATCAAAAAGAACTGGAAAATCTAAATACACCAATCAGCAGTATAGAAATTGAAACAATCATCAAAACCTACCAAAAAGTAAAAGTCAGTACCAGATGGCTTCACCAGTGAATTCTAACAAACATTCAAAGAAGATTTAAAACCTGTTTTCTTTAAACCCTTCCAAATAATCGAAGAGGAGGCAATACCTCCCAACTTATTTTAGAAGGTCAATATTACCCTGATACCAAACCTGGTAAAGGTAACACAAAAAAAGAAAACTACAGACCAATATCTCTCATGAACACAGATGCAAAAATCCTAAATCAGATACTAGCGAATCGAATACAGCAACATATTAAAAAGATTATACACCACGATCAAGTGGGCTTCATCCCAGGGGCACAGGGATGGTTCAAAATATGCAAATAGGTTAATGAGATACATCACATAAACAAATTAAAAAGTAAGAATCATATGATCATATCAATAGATGCAGAAAAAGCCTTCGACAAGATAAAGCATCCATTTATGATCAAAACACTTAACAAAATCGGTATAGAAGGAAAGTACCTTAATATAATAAAGGCAACATATGACAAACCCTCAGCCAACATTATACTTAATAGTGAAAAACTAAAAACCTTCCCTCTAAGATCAGGAACCAGGCAAGGCTGTCCACTCTTGCCACTGTTATTCAATATAACATTGGAAGTCCTAGTGAGTGCAATCAGGCAAGAGAAAGATGTAAAAGGCATCCAAATAGGAAACGAAGAAGTCAAACTGTCACTATTTGCAGATGACATGATTCTCTATATAGAGAACCCTAAAGACTCCACAAGAACACTACTAGAAACAATAAGCAAATACAGTAAAGTCTCTGGATACAAAATCAATGTTCAAAAATCCATAGTGTTTCTATACTCTAATAATGAAGTGTCAGAGAAAGAAGTGAAAAAAAAACATTCCTTTTGCAATTGCAACAAAAATGATAAAATACCTAGGAATAAATTTAACGAAACATGTGAAGGACCTATATAATGAAAACTACAAGACCTTACTAAAAGAAATTGAAGAAGATACAAAGAAATGGAAAGATATTCCTTGTTCTTGGTTTGGAAGAAGAAACATAGTTAAAATGACCATATTACCTAAAGCATTATTCAGATTTAACACAATTCCCATAAAAATCCTATCGACATTTTCTAAGGCGATAGAACAAAAAATCATTAGATTTGTATGGAAGCATAAACGACTCAGAATTGCCAAAGCCATCCTGAGACAAAAGAACGAGACTAGAGGTATCACTCTGCCTGACTTGAAAGTATACTACAAAGCGACAGTAATCAAAATGACATGATATTGGCAGAAAAAGAGACACACAGACCAGTAGAACAGAATTGAGAATCCAGAAATAAACTCATATTTATATGGGCAAATAATTTTCAACAAATATCCAAAAACATACAGTGGAGAAAGGAAAGCCTCTTCAATAAATGGTGCTGGGAAAACTGGAAAGCCACCTGCAAAAGAATGAAACTAGACTATTGTCTATCACCAGACACCAAAATTAACTCAAAATGGATTAAGGACCTGAATATAAGACCTGAAACAATAAAATGCATAGAAGAAAACATGACATGAGAACTAAACTCAAGGACCTTGGACTTAAAGAGAATTTTATGAATTTGACCTCAAAGGCAAGGGAAGTACAAACTAAAATAAACAAATAGGACTACATCAAACTAAAAGGCTTCTGCTCAGCAAAAGAAATTGTCAACAAGGTAAAGAGATAACCACCCAAATGGGAAAATATATTTGCAAGCAACATCTCTGATAAGGGCCTAATATCCAAAATACACAAATAACTCCTACAACTCAATAACAACAACAACAAAAAATGATCCAATCAAAAACTGGGCAGAGAATCGGAAAAGACACTTCTCTCTAGAGGACATACAAATGGCCAACAAATATTTGAAAAGACGCTCAACATCGCCAGCTATTAGGGAAATGCACATTAAAACCACAATGAGATACCATCTCACACCTGTTAGAATAGCTATAATCAACAGGACAAATAATAACAAATGTTGGAGGGAATGTGGAGAAAAAGGAACTGTTATACACTGCTGGTGGCACTGCAAATTGGTACAGCCACTATGGAAAACAGTATGGAGGTTCCTCAAAAACTAAGAATCAATCTACCATATGATCCAGCAATCCTTCTACTGGGTATTTATCTCAAAGACTTGAAAACCCATATCTGAAAAGATATTTGCACACAGATGTTCATAGCAGTGTTATTCACAGCGGCCAGGACGTTGAAGCAACCAAAGTGTCCTACAAGAGATGATTGACTAAAGAAGCTGTGGTACATATATACAATGGTCTATTATTCAGCCATAAGAAGAGATGAAATATTGCCATTTGCGACAACATGGATGGACCTCGAGATAATCATGCTAAGTGAAATAGCCAGACAGAAAAAGTTGAAATCTCATGATATCACTTATGTATGTGATAAAAACCTAAAAGCAACAAATGAACAAGACAAACAAACAGAGACTCATGGACATGGACTGTAGACGAGTGGTTACCAGAGGATAGGGGGTAGTGGAGGAGAGAGTAGGTAGAAGGTTAAAAGAGGTCAAATATAGGGCATTAGGAGGAGGGTGAAGTGGGTAAAAGGGATTAAATATATAGTAGCTGAAGAAAACTGGACTTTGGGTGGTAAACACACAACAGAATATACAGATGTCAAATTACAATGTACACCTGAAAATTATATAATTATATTAAGCAATGTTATCCCCATAAACTTAAAAAAAATAGACAATTGGATAAAGATGTAGTACATATACACAATGGAATATTACTCCACCATAAAAAAGAATGAAATCTTTCCATTAGTGACAACATGGATGGACCTTGAGGGTGTTATGCTAAGAGAAATAAGTCAGACAGAGAAAGACAAATGCCATATCATTTCACTTATATGTGGAATATAAAATATCGAACAAAACAGAAAATCTATTTAAACAACAAACAAAATAGAAATAGACTCATAGATACAGGGAACAAACTTATGGTTGCCGGATGGGAAGGTGTTGAGGGCAGGCTGAAAAATAAGACTGTCCTATTTTAAAATTTAAAGTTCTACAATCCAGGAAACCTCTTAGTCCCTGTCAAACTGGGACGGTTGATCACTCTAGCAGGGGCCACACAGAAAAGATGTTGAGAAAACACAAGAGCCTGAGCAATGGTAACAGCCTCAGGATAGGGGAGGAGACAGCTTCTCCAGTTATTTAGGAGGAAGAATCAGCCAAACTTAATGAGGCGTGATTGTATGGGGAGAGATGAATGGCAAAGAATCAAGAGCCAGGCACAGCTGTGAATAGATGCCATTTAACAGAGAGATGGTAAGTTCAGTCTTGGCCATGCTGAATTGAGAGTCTGTGAACAATATCTAAGAGAAGATTTCACAGGCATTTGTCAATGTTGCTCTCAAGCTCAAAAGGTAAATGGAGAAATGGCTAATGCCTGCTATATAGTCTACAAACATTTTGTTCACTATTGAGTTCCCCTTATCAGCACATACAGAACATGAAGTTCTTTGTACACAATATAGTCAAGAAGGACATGGTAATTGATTGAGTGATTTATTCCTTAGCTCAGCTCACCAGAGATATCCACCTTCCAACTACCATTTTCACTTACAAGTTCATTTAGTAGTTGTTAAATACAGAAACCTTTTTAGAAGAGAAAATGTTCTTCTATTAGCCGGGTCCGACTTAAATTTCTGACTAATAGGACACTGTGTACATTGCTTGAAGCAAGTAAATGTGAGTAGCTTCTAGATCTTACATAAATACTAATTCAGATCAAAATCCCTGTATTACTACATCTTTAGAAACATAACTTTCTCTAAATGTAGAAGAATTATATTAAAAAAAACAGGTTGAAATGACATTATTATTTTAAAAACTGAGAAAAGAGAATAAATCAGAGTAAAGAAAGAATATATTATTACTATTATTATTATTATTATCATTTATGTTTTAATCATGAGTAGTTTGAGAGAAATTGCTAAGAGGTGAAAAAAAGAAAGAGTAAATTCAAGAATGGGAAACATTTTCTCTTTTTTACTCCATTTTTATAAGTAAACATCAACATGGAGAAAGCTAGTCAATTATTGGTAAGGAAGAAGAGTCAAACATAAATGGAGATTTTTTTTTGAAAGCAGTAACTTTAATAGCTTGTATTTATTATGTAACTAGGACTTGGGCACTATGTTAAACACACACAAACTCAAACTTATTATAAGTTTCAAATTTTATTGTTACATTATTTTTATTTATTTATTGTGATAAAAATGTAAGTAAATGGGTACATGCAGCAATTGACAAATACAATAAAGATTAAGGCAAAAAAGAGCAGAAAAAGCAGATAAATATTTTTGGTGTCTTTCTCTATACCTTGGCCTAGTATCACATTTTCCCCTGGCTCTACATGAAAATAATAAAAACAATAATAATTTCAGGAATGCACCTGAAGGAGAAGCATAAGGGGTAGGACGTACGTACTAATTTGATGTTCCTAAACCCCCATGTCTCTCCTTTTTAATCGGTATAATTGGTGATTTAGAAAATGAGCCCCCAGATGAGGCCCCAAAGGGTGGAAGAGAATGGATATCTTCCTCCCTGCTGAGGCTTTCTTCAGAAAGCTGACCCAGAACCATGTAAACTCGGCATGCTGAGATGTTCTCCTCTTTCTCTGAGAGGAAAGAAAATAGCTGAGAGCAAAAGACAATGAAGAAGAACTTGCTCATTAAAAGGTTGCCCCGCTGCTGCTTTCTGAAAGCAGCAGAGCTTTCCCCAGGAAGATGCCAATGTGGAGGTGGCCTTGGGGGAAATGAAGACCTAGCGCCTCATGTGTATGCTGAGGAGGGCTTGCAGATGCCTGAGCTGAGAAGGTGCAAACTGGGGAGCAATAGAGAAGGTGCCTGGTGAATAGGGAACCTCAATCAGGAAATGCCCTCCACTTCTGTGGATCCCCAAGGTTGGCAAACATCTAGAACATTCTGATCCCCACATCGAACACTGCCACATGTGGAGCCTGAGAGCCTGCAGCGAGGATCTATCCTCAAGGAAGTGCAACCACTGCATCTGGGATTTGACGGCTATGTGTATTTGCACACAGGAGGAACACAAAAGAATTCATAATGGGACTTTAGTTTGAGGGAAAGAGAAGGATAGGAGGGAGAGATGGAAGAAAAATAAAACTCTGATGTAAGACAGAGAGAAGAAGAAGCACAGGACAGGGGAGCAAATTAAAAAGAAAAGAAAGAGAAACAAGGTCTAGCAATAAGAGGAGAGGGGAAAGAGGAAAGGATGCTAGAAAATTAGGTGTGTCTGTTCCTTTGCCCTGTACCATTCATCCTGATCTCCAAAACTCTTATTCTGCATCTTTATTCACAAAAGCAAATGTGGAACAGTGAAATGTGGCAGAATTATAGCTCTAGCAATTTATTTTTTGCTTCTTTTTTCTCTGCAGATAATCAAAATCTTGTAAACAAAGGCAAATAAAAATCAAGAGGCTGTCACAAACCCCAAGTGCCCACTAAGCCTTCTCAGAAATTTAACTAGAAGGAGAGCTCTCTGGTGCTCTATATCTTCAGTGATCAGGCAGGAAGAGCAAGCCAGGCCTTGTCACGTGGAGACCACCATTATTCACCAGCAGAAGCCCATGAGTTTTCCCCCTCACCCCGCAAATGGCATAATGCATGGCTGTCCTGTGGTCCTACTGAACCAAGCCACAAAAATATCAGTAGGCTCCCAACCTGCTGATTACATCGCAACTACGGTGATGTAAATGTCATTGCTATTTTCAGCACCGTACTAATGAATTATATTTAACTACATTAAAAAATAATGATTTAGAAAGGCTACAATTATGATATTTAAAATATAAATTGCACCAAACAGATATTAAATATGGGCTTTGCATTCTCCCTTTCATTCAGAGCCTAACAAATACTCTTATCCTCTGAAAGAAAATGGGCAAACACACAGATCAAACAGCTCATTCCAAGCAATTAAAACTTTCCATTACTATATAGAAGGATGTATGAATTGTTTCAAAACACTTGTCTTTAATGACGATGTATTAACATCTGCCAACTGGGGTTCAGGAGTTAAATGAGATGGCAGTGAAAGGATTAAGAAGTAATAAAAAATAGGTTTTTCCAATAAGACAGAAAAACCCTCATTTATCCTGGAAAAGAAAGTCATGAATGTGAGCCTCCAAAACAGTGTGTCAATCAATTCCTTAAAATAAATTTCTCTCTCTCTTTCTCTCTCTCTCTCCCTCTCTCTCTCTCTCTCTCCTCTCTCTCTCTCTCTCCATATACGTATCTTTTTGGTTCCATTTCTCTGAGTGAACCCTGACTAATAAAGCTATCTGTTCATCCAGCAAGGGAAAGGAGAATTAGGGGGAGATGCGGAGGTAGATGTGGGGACATGGATAAAACAGTTATTGAGGCACTTCCTGCACTCCCACCTTCTGTGTAGGAGGACTAGTTAAGCAGGTACTCTAGTCTGGAAGGCATCAGCCCCACACAGAAAAGAGCCATCATCCCGATGCTTGCTGGACAGAGGGCCAGGTACCATGAGCTGGGGAAATAGCAGCAACCAGCTAAGAAGAGAATCACCACCAATTTCAGTTGAATAAGGATCAGTGATCCTTTCCTCCTTCTCCTTCTTGCCACATACCCTAAAGGAGCTAAAGGAAAGTCATGTGAACCAGCACTATGTATCTATTTGACTCACTTAAGCTTCTGTCCAGCAGTAGTTCTCAGGCTGGGCACATATTTGAATCACCTTGGAGGTTAGGAAAAAGTAATACCACTCAAGCCCCAGCCCAGAATCGATCAGGGTAGGGGAGATTTGAAAGCTCCCAGTTGCAGATAGGGGTGAGAATACCTCTCTCATTAGTGCCACAGACAGATCACCCTACTGAGATGAAGATGGAAGAAAAACAGCTTCGAGGTTGGACAGCTTAGTGTGAACAAGACTGTGTCTTAAATCCTAGAATTAGCCTGTTCTAGTAACCTCGAGTGGACAGAGAGCTACAGAATCTGGCTAACATGTTTCACAGGACTCATTACACAATGGAACAGTATCTTTGGGCTGAAGTTATTGATAAAAATTAAACTGAGAAGGGTAGTTTCATGTGCATACCCTAATGAGTTGAGACCTCTCCACAAACAGGTTTCAAACATATCATTTAATATACTGGCACAGGCCTCAGGCTGTGCTATTTATTCTACAAGTGTTCTTCTAAAAATTCAAGAGCCTGATATTGTGATTTTTATTAAGGAAGCAGGAATATAAATGCAAAGTTACATTAGTGTTACTCAAGCCAGAAATTTACATTTTCTCCAAAGCCAGTGCCTCTAACTGTCCCCTGCTCTTCTTTAGATATTCAACATCTGGTGGCCCAAGAAGCAAAGCACAGTTTTGACTTATGCCACATTCCTTCCTTGTCTCTCTCTCTCGTCTCTGTCTGTTTTCTGTCCCTGCTTGTCACATCCTCACGCCATACAATGAGAGGATGTTCACCACATGCTTATTTTTTTTCTTCCCACTGCTCACTTGGAAATGTGAAGCAAGGTGAAGGTCCTTTGTGTTTTGCTATTTTTTTCTTCTGACTACCCCATCTTCAGATATAGACATAGGGAAGATAATGAGGAATGAGAAGAGAATGGCATAGCTTTGCATTGTCTTTTCTCATTTATCCTCCCCTTTAATTGACTTTCTAAACATATTTCCCCTTCCCCAATCTCTTTGTGAATTTTTCTGGCTTTGCTGTAGTGACAGTAAGTGTTGCGATGGCTGAAGGGAAAGTTAGTAAGCCCATCCTTAACTACCAAAATAAATTAATAACCTAATTGCTATGAAAAGCCCTTCATGCATAAGTCTGATGAGAACGTGTGTGTGTGTGTGTGTGTGTGTGTGTGTGCGCGCGCGCGCATGTTGTGTACTGCTGCACCTATTTGGAAAAAAGAACTCTTCAGGGCAGAAGCCGTGTCTATGAGGCTATGTTTTAAATGGGGTAATATTTAACATTACATAAATTATAGTGTGAGCACTTAAATGTAAATGGAGCATTGTTACTTTTGAAAACATATATTCCAATTATTATTAGGCAAAGCCAAAAGTAATATTTGGCAACGTTTTTGTTATTTATTACAATGTGCCAGGAACTATAAAAGTGCTTCTCACACACTATTAGATTTTGTTTTCACACACACACAAAAAATCTCTTGAGGTATCTTTTCATTTTACAGATAAGAAACCAAGACCCAGAAGAGATGAGTAACTTGCTGTAAAGAGAAGATACAGTAACAAAGAGAGGACAGAAATGAAAAACTGTCTAATTCTATGAACCAGGGCTTTATACTTTTATTCAAAATCAATATAAAGCAAATATTTTGGAGAGGAGGCTACAGGACCAGCAAAGACAAGTTTAGCTAACATCTTCTCATATTAGTGTTAGGTCCACATCGGTCTGGAACAAATTGTAATCTCAAGGAAATGTTCCAAGTGAGATTCATAGTATTTGTCTCTACCTAGAAATTTAGGAAATAATTTCATTAGCCCCTGAACTTAAGGCAGAGCCAGACATATATGTTTTGTAGACAGGCAATCTGCTTTTCTAAAGATCATCAAAAGACATCCCCTAACTACTCTGGTTAATCAACTATATTATTCAATAGCACTCATAATTGAGCAGTTTCGATGTCTACGCTTATTTCTTCCATATTCCATGTGCACTAAGAAAAGATGTTCAGCATCTTTTTCTAAATTAGTTTTCATAGATTTGAAGGCAGCCACAAAATTTCTCTTCATTCACAAATAATCTTAGTTCACTCAGCTTTGCTTTTAAGCCTTAGCACTTGCAAGTTTTGATTCACATATGTGGTTCTACCAAACTTTTTGCATCACTGTGAAAGCCGTGGAAGCCAGAGCAAGACGGAAAGTTCCAGGCTTCATATATGTGTGTGGGGCTGGAGTTCGCAGCTCAGGTAGGTAATATTAGGTTTCCTCATTTACCCAGAGCCTTGAATCGCTGAGTCATGATGCTCTTGGACACTCTCAAAATGTCACCTAGCGCTGTGTCAAGATCAATTTTTCCCAATGTCCTCATCAAATTTCAGTCTCACAGCATCTGCTCTCATAAACTGAAATGGATATTAATGATTAAAACTATCATAAAAACTCTATGGGTTTAGTGTGAGTAAATACAGCATTTACAACTCTAACTAGAGGGGTCATACAGCAAATGTTGCAAACATGTTTGAGAAATGAATAAAACAAATAAGCTCATTTAACTTTATAATAATAACTTACTCATACCTTTATGTTGTACTGACACCACCATGTAATTCTATCCTGCAGGGGTGAGGAAGAACGTGGAAAAGTTCTATAGGAACCATAGGGTAGTGTGTGGTGATTCTGCAATTTGAGGTTTTTATGTTAAATATATTTTGATTGGGGACAGCCTTCCTCCAGATAAGCCTTAAAACCAAAACTTTTTATCTGATATTCCAGAAATAATTAAATAATATGAATTAGAATTGAAGCATATACAGTATTTACTTAAGAAATAGCCTAAGATTGACTCCCAAATTGGAATAAGTATCATCTTCTCCCTCAGATCTGTGAATACTCTTACCCACGAAGTGGACAGGAGTCTAGAGTCAATACTCTGGGTTTAAACTCTAGCTCTATCAGTTACTGGCTTTGTGACTTTGGAAAAGTTATTTTATCACTCTGTGTCTCAGTGTCCTCATCATAAAATGGAGAGAATATTAGTACTTTCTTCAGAGGATATTATAAAGATTAATTGAGTAAAGCACTCAAAATAGTGCATGGCACACAGCGTTAACTATCAACGTCATCATCATCATCATCATCATCATCATCATCATCCACTATCTTTATAAATGGCAATCTAAAGTAAAGAAACTAAAAGAATTCAAGAATAAGAAAAAGAGAGGATGAGGTGTGCTGTTGAAGTGCACTGTGTTGGTTAGCAAGACACTGTCACTACCTCAGATTCAGAAGATGCATTTGAGGCACTCTTCAAAGAAAATATATTATGTGGAAGAAATGTTAAAACTATGTAATGCACCAAAAAGATTTCTGGATGGCTTCGATGAAAAACTAGGTGTCTAAGTACACTCTCTGGATTATCTGTTTCTATGAGATCTCTGTAACTTCTTGTCTTTGAGCTATTTTACAACTCTGTAAGGTATAAAATATTTCACAAATATTTGTCCATAGACATATGCAAATAAATTTTGTTTCCCATGTAAGTACAATTGTTTTCCTCTCCTCTCATCCCCTCAACAAGCCAATTTTGCATCTATTTGTGAATGCATTTCAGCATTATTTACTATCTGTGTGTGCCTCTTAGAATTCTCCTTTGAACCAATTGTAACATCTTACTAGTTTCCTAATTAGTTAATTAATTGTTAATAATTATTAATTATTTAAATCTTTGACATGTGTTCATTTTATATTTGCATGAGAGCTATAATTATACCCTAATTAAAAATTATCCTATAACGATTATTCCTAAACGTGCATTCATCCGCTTATTTATTTATTCATCCAAACACTAATTGAACACCAAAAATAAGGATGCATGATACAAAGATGAATGAATAAGCACAGTCTAGTTTTCAATATGCTCACAAAGAATTATGAAATAATTATAATTCAAGATCATTGACAAGTGCCATGCAAAGGGGGATTTGGGAAAGAAAAGTATTATATTTGCTCAAGACAAAATGGAAGGATCCATGAAAGAAATTTCCAATGATTTGTGTCTTGAAGAATTCCTGGTTTCTAAGATATAGGGAAGATGTGAGTAAGTATCTGGTTCCATCTGGCTGAACCTAACTGTATGAAGTAGAGGGGTATGAGACAAAGCTGGAAAGGAAAGTCAGATACCAGCATGAAGAAGCTTGAATACCATGCTGAAGGCAAAGGGAGGCACTGAAGTTTCCTGAGCAAGGGAGCATACTGGTCAAGCCATAGAACAATTACCTTTCCCCAGATGGAGGAGAGTTCAGAGAAGAGGATAATGGCCTCCAGGGAGAGGAGTTCAGAATCAACCGCAATAGTCCAGGAAAAAGTGGTAATGAGAGCCTGCACCAGGGTGACTACAAAGGGAATGGAAAGGAGGAGACCCAGATGGGCGCTGTCTGATCTCCGTCCCCACAGTCCCGCCATTCTACACCACAGTGGCAAACACTGACATTTCTGCAAGACGTTTTCTCTCTCCACTGGTGGCTTTCCAACACCAGCAAAGCTCTGCACTTTATGATTCACTCTATTTCCATACCAACACTTCAGCTCTGCTGTCTGGCCTCCCTGTCCAAAGGGCAAGTTCTCCACACTCCCTGTGCTCCCACAGGGATCTGACACCCACTGCTTCTCAGTAAAAGCTTTTAAATGACATTGAACTATCTGCTCCAGTGCATTAGTAAAGTGTCCTATTTGACCTATGGAAACGTCACATTCCAGATCAGCAGAATGCTCTCCTGTGTTGTTAATGCATGACTAACTACCTTAATCATGAAAATAAGCTCCCTGTCAGTGGTATTTTGCAGGTACAGGTGCAGAGATTTCGGCAACGGCAGAGTGCACTGGAGCTCCATGGCAACCGTTGCATCAGCCTGGGTACCCTCAGCAGTGTGGGAATAGTCAGCTCTCCATTCATTTTAGTTGGCAACAAAAACGAGAGGCGTTTTGTCCTACCTTATCCTCTCAGAAAATGTTTGGCAGGTCCCAGGGTAGCAAGGATACTTGTCTTTATGCTTGGGAAAGTTAGGATGGAGGTTGCAGCCCAAATTGGCTGGAATGCTTTCAGTCCATCAGCAGCGGCTGCCTTCTACTGGCACTGTTGGCAGGGGCTTGCTGTGCATGTGTGCTGGCTATTGTTTCACATATGTTGCTTTAAATTCATTTAAAATCACTTGTCAGAGACCTCCCCACAGCTCTGCAGCTCCACATTTTACGGGCTTATGAAATAATGTGCATTTCGTGGTTACTATCGTAGCTCTTGTGTAAGAAAAGATTTTATTGCTTTCAGGGGTATTCTTCAAGAGATGGAAATGCAAGTAAAACTAAAGCAAAACTGGGCATGTAAAGCTTATATAACTGCATAGTCCAAGGGTAGAGTTGACCTCAGAATGTCAAAAGATGTCATTCTATTCTCTCTCTCTCTCTCTCTCTCTCTCTCTCTCTCTCTCTCTCTCTCTCTCTCTCTCATACTTGGCCTAATTTCTTCCTAATCTTCATGGTCTGTACAAGTCCAGGACTTGGCCATAGGCAATTCTAGGCTTAGAGCCCCCAGATTAGCAATGCCATAGCAAAGAGAGAACATCTTTCTGCCACTGTGTGCATAGAAAATCCCAGAAAATGGCTCTCATTGGCCTATCCTGGGTCACATGTCCATCTCCAGTGGAAACTGAGTGACCAAGTAAGTCAGGTACCTATCACTCTGGCCAGAGGAGTTGGTACTATGATTAGCAGATTTAGAAAGACAAGGAGGGATCTTACAAGGAGGGAGGAAAAGATGGTGACCACACCAAAGCGATAAACCAGACAAAAATGTAGGTAAAAAAAAAAATCTCTCAAATGGCTAGCACTTAAGGCTTTACACAATTTCTCATTTTCAAGTACCATAGCTATCACAATGCAGGGTGACCCAAATCCAGAGTACACCATTCACACTGTATTCGGTGTAAATGCTTGCTAGGAATACCTTTCCTCAGAACATTGTGGGAATTCACCCCTGGAGCTGTACAGGGTTCTGTGTAGTCACTCCTAGAGGAAAGAGGAGAAAAGCAATGAGTGTCAGGGGCTGAAATCAGACAGCCAAAGACTGATGTCTCCGCAGAACTAGAGGTCTGAACGAAGCTAGCGTCTGGGAGATGGGAAGTCATGAGGGCGTTCGCAAGCTGCTCATGCAAGGAAGCAATAACAGCAACAGAAGCATGAAAGGCAGCCTGAGTGGGACAGATACTGTTGACTCTCAAGCATCCTCTCCATTTCTGGATGAGCATGAACATCTCTGAGTACCCAGAAGGCAACTCCGGCTAGAAGTACCATGACTAGAGGGGGACTTGTGTCCCAGTTAAATCAGGAGTAAGAGGAGAGAAGGAGCAGGTGTTCTGACCCTTTCAGCATGGCTCCCAAGCAGAGGGTACAGATGGCCTCCTCCTAGCCTGAACTGCCTGGTCCAGCAGCTCAGTGGTGAGTGCCGTATGCCCCTCCATAGGAGGCAGGCTGATATTCAGCTGGGACACAAAACCCAGCCCTGCCAGTTATTGGCTGCCTCCTGTGTCCATTCTGATTAGGTAGTGCCTCTTTTCACTAGTTACCAACTATTTTTACTATCTCTGGGTGTGAGTATCCTGTCTATGGATCTGGGGTCCATGTACATGTCATTTCCGAAGCTCTGTGCTTCATCTCTCAATCAAGTTACATCTGGAAGGAATCATGTTGCTCACAGCTTCCAAAAGAATGAACTCTGAGTCCCTCTAAAGACACCATATCCTAGTCTACAATGTATCGGCTTCTTCTGTAACCCTGAGAAGAGGTAAAGTTATCAATTGGAAAGATTTCTTCCTACAACTGGGGATTGTCAAATCATTGTCTGTTGTCCTTCCTTCAACATAGAACAAACAGACCTTTCTCTTTAGCCCTGTCCCTTAAGGGGAAGTGGGAGTGAGATGTGACCATGAGTGGGAAGAAATGTGCAAAAAAGGAAGCTTTGGGAAAGCTGAGATGAAGCAAGAAAAATAAATCATGAGCTGACATCCCTTTAAGCTGCATCAGCCAATCCTATCTGTGAGTAAACCTCAGATGAAATTTGGATCAAAAATCTGTCCTGGACTCTATATTTCTTCTCTCAGTTTCTAAGCATTTGAAAAGATTATGTGTTTAACTATTCTTTGATTTCTTAATTCATTTGGAAAACCTCCAACTTTTTTTACTAACCTAAGGAGGTGTTGGGGTGTTGCATGGGTGTTTGTTGGGTGCAGAATGATAAACAGCCACTCCCCATGAGCCCACCAGAGGCCACTGGCCGAGTCTCTTCTAATTTGATGCCCTCAACAAGTGAGCTTGGTGCCTCTAGATGTCACTACCCAGGGTAATGCCTTACGCCCAGCTACCCCCACCCCGAAAAAAAAATACTGGTCGTTCTGAATTTTGAAAGTAACCCTTATTGCTGCCTAGGTTAAGCTCATTCTATTGAGCACAAAGGCAAATTTTCCAAGTCTCATATGTATTAGTTCTTGGAAGAGCTTTTATTTCTTCCTCTTCTCATCCCTTCTCCAACCCCCACATCCTGTTCAAGCTGAAGCTATTGCATGTGTGGCACATTCCAAAGGAGAGCTGCTGCATTCTCTGTGCCCACACTCTCATTTTCCCCTCTAGGAAGGTTAGCTGAGTATAGAAGCTAAGTAAACAAAGCTTAGTGGCCAAAGCACAGGCTAGAGACTGAGATGGCATCGGGTTGAATAATGGCTCTGCCACTTATTAACTGTGTGAATTAAGTCAAGTTTCTTAATCTCTCTGTGTCCCAGTTTCTATATCTATAAAATTGGAAAAATAATAGTGCCTATCTCTTAAGTTTCTTGTGGATACTAAATGAAGTACTGTACTCAAAAAAATGGTATTAGTAAATTTTATGTTATGTGTATTTTACCACACTTAAAATAAATTACTTAATAATTAAATAAATGGTACTACATTTTATCAAAACTTTTTTCTGCCTCTATTGAGATATTTTTTCCTCTTCTATTATAAAACACATAATGACATGCATTGATTAATCTGGAATATTAAACCAACTTTGTATTCTTGCATAAAGCCAGTTTTTCATGGGATATTATCTTTTTAACTTATGATTGAGTTTGGTTTGCCAATATATTTTTTACATCTATGTTTATAAGAAACTTTGGCCTGTGATTTTCCTTTTTTTTGTGAAGTCCTTGGCATGTCTTCAGATTAAAGTTATGTTGGCCTCATAAAATGAGCTAGAAAAGGATTCCTCTTTTTTTTTTTTTTAAGATTTTTGTATAATGTTGGTGTTATTCTTTAAAATTTGAAGGGAATTTTTCAGGCTGTAGACTAAATAGTAATCTATCCAAATTTTCTTTACAATATTGATGTCACCATCAACCTTCTCAAATCTAGATATCTCCCTCCAACTCAATAATAGCAGGGAAGTTCATCTCATTTCCAAAAAAAAACAAAAAAACAAAAATAAAAAACAAAAATCTACTTCTAAGTCAGAGTAATTTTCAAAAAGCATGCCCTTTATTCCACTTCCAGTTGAGGCCAAATGAAACCAGTGTGCATTTTCATCAGCCCCCAGACCCATTCGTTTCTCAGTTGGCTCCCATTGTACCCTATACTCCTGCCCTCCTTGAACTGCCTCCTCTCAGTAACAGCATGCCCACCTTCTCCTCATATTATCAGTAGCTGACCCAAAACTTAAGTCTCTCTCATAGCAAGTGTGGGAAGTTGTAATGAAGCTAAAACAGGTGCCCAAGTGAAACAGGAAATGAAAGTTTTCCCAGATCTGTTCCCAAGTCCCAGCAAGCATTTATCTGGAATGATGCAAATACATTTCTCTAGCAGAGCTGGACTACCTGATATTTTATTTCTGAGAGTTTGTCCAAGTCTTCTACTTCTCCTCAAAAAAAAAAAAAAAAAAAAAAAGATATTACAGAAGTGCCAATAGCTCACTCGCAAATCTTTAGTTATAATTGTGAATCAGAGATTGTTTTGCCAAAATAAATAATAACCAATATTTTAATTTAATTTAGCTTAATTCATTAAGTTGATAGAAGCCAGGAGCAGGAAGAGGGTATTATCACTCCACTGCCTAAGAGGCAACAACCGTGATATGAAAGATTCTTTCTGTTTCTTACTATGCATTTTCTGTACTTGAGGTCATACTCTATATACAATTTTGTAATTACCTTTATTTTTTTGGCTTACAGTTATTTCCTTAGTATTTGCCAGGTTACTAAGAATGTTTACTAATACTTTTTAATGATTGTATAGTACTGTAGAGGTAGTATTATATCTTTAAAGGTTTCTAACATTGGATATTTCCACTTTTTTGACCCCATAATAATTTTTATTATCTACCTGGCACCTTGTTCTTAAGCCTCAGAACTCAATAGCATCTTTAAAGACTTTGAAGTGCCAATATCCCTTTTTTCAACAAAACTGAGGAATCTGATTACAGCTTTCTCACAGAGTGATAGTCTCTCACACATTTTTTTCCCTTATAGCACATTTTTCCTACTTTACATACTTTCCTTTCTTGCAATTTTTCAAAATCGGCTTTGAACTGATTTTAAATAGGTTCTTCTGTGGCGAGGTATTCTAGTGCTATATTCTAATCATCTTTATGGACATTTTGGAATTATGTCAGATTTTAAACAAGAGTTATTTAAGAGATTTATGAAGGGCTAGTACTGCTGCGTGGACAACTTTGTTTGGTAATAAGAAGAAACTGCAATATTTGAAAATGAAGTATATATGTTCCTTCCCACCCCCAATAGCCAGATCTGTCTGATAGCTTCACTTCACAGCTCAATGAAAATATTCTTACTTGTGCAGGATCAACTTAAGTGTGTGGGAGACAGTAAATCAGGCATCTGTCAGGTGAAAGGTAGAGGCTTGGAATATGCTTTCCCTTGCACTCTGTGGTGTGGCTCTTATGCTGAATCCAGCACATAGAAATTTGCTGAGAGGCACTTTCTGGGGATAGGGAAGTCAGCTGCAGGCATTTGCAACGTCTTTCGGTGGTCAAACACTCAGAGACCACCTCACATGACTGCGTGCCTAAAATCCAGCTGACCCCAGCATCCACCTTCACACATGGCTGTCAGGCTGGGAAGGGATTAAACAACTGCAGAACCCTAATCTTAATGCATTTAATAAAAGTCAAGTGAGGATTTACTCTGTGCCAAAGTCTGTGCTAAGTGAGGGCTACAGAGATGACTAAGACATGGACCCTGACCTCAATGAGCTTACAGTCTCATGACAGAGACAAACGAAGTTAACAAACATGCAAGGGGGTATAACGGATGATGTGAGTAGTAGGTATCAAGTACAGAGGGGTCAACAGAAATAATGATCTCTATTTAACAGAGGCAAAGAAACACTGAATGGAGGAAGAGATGCTTGAGCTGCATCTTAAAGGGTAAGCAGGAATCAGACAAAGAAGAAGGCAAAGGAGTCCAGGAAGAGGGAATAACAATAGAATTTGTTGAGCATTTTACTACATTCCAATCTCTACACTAAGCTTTCTCTGCATATTATCTCATTGAATTCTTAAAACAGTCCTTACTTTAGTCTCTATATCTGAATGAGCCAAAACACAGAGAAAAGCTAAGTAACTTGCTCAAAGTCATTCTTGCAGTACCTTAAACAACAAGATGCATTCAGGTAACTATCATTTTTTTGATACCACTTGAGTGTGGGGTCTGATAGACATGGGGGCCAGAGAAGAGACTGAGAACAGGAGGAACAAGATCTCAAAGGGCCTTGAATATCATGCTAAGAGATTAGATTTTAATCCTGAAGTTTGTAAAGAACCAAATGTTTAAAGTTTTGGGGAAGACAGATCTTATAGCTATGGTCAAAACTAGAGTCAGGAAGCCAACTTCCTGAAACTATTAAAATAGTTCTGGAAAGAACGGAAGAGCCACAGAGCTAAAGGTGAGAGAGGACAAAACTGAGAATCATTAGGGTAATAGTCTTATACCTCTGGTTTCTGTTCTTCAGAGTAAGTGGTATCGATCCCTCGGTAAGGTCCATACATAGTCTATAAAAACCACAATGACCTACTTCCCAAGGAATTGGGACAGGAAATGGGGAAGAAGAAAGTGTAGAGCCTGCAGTGACCTCACTTCCTCACCAGAGTGTCTGCTAAGCTGTCATGATCTCCAGAAAGGGCTTTTCCTTGCTGAGAAATTTGGTCCCATTCTCCCAGGGCAAACCAGGCAGAAGATTCAGCTCTCAGGCTTGGGGTCCCCATGCCATAGTCACATAAACCCAGCAACATAAAAATTGGTCCAAGAGTAAGAATTGTTCTGGAAACACCTTCTCAAATTTTGGGTAATCTTCCCTTCTAGATCTGCCGAAGCACAGAAGCAGAAAATTGCATGGGATGAGAAAAATAACATAAATAGAACTTTTGTGAAGAGTTTTATCAATAGACCAATGACATGTGTAATAAAACAGAATTTTAGTTGGTTGGTTGGTTGGTTGGTTGGTTGGTTGGTTTTCTGTCAGTTGCCCACAGCCATAGTATGTGAACTGCGGCCTACCTTCTGTCGTTGCTCCTTCAATACTAAGACTCAGCTGTGTTAGAAAATCCTAGGGTGTATGTCTTTCTTCTGCTGAAGTGTACATATGAGAGCTTTATGATTAACTGATTAAAAAGAGAGCAAAATTTCATAATTAGGTTTTATAGAATTATTTTTGCATTAAGTGGTTTACTACAAAGCTGGAAACATTGATCTGAGATATTAAACCACTCTAATTATATTTGTGGTACACCGGAAATACTTGGGCCAATTATAAGATTAAAGGTCCACTGTGGTGATGAAATTCTACCTGAAATAAGGCCTATCTTGTGATTACTTTAAACGTCTTGACCCAAGCTTTAGATACTCTCATTTTTTAAAAAAATTTTGCCCATTAAGGAATTGGCACACTAAGCTTTCTGTAACTGAAGTAAAATTCAAGATTTCATTTAAATTTCAAATCCACTTGGACAAATTTATAGGGCAACTTATAGTTTTAAATATTGCTATTTTTAAGATTTCACTGTAAAATAAAATGAACAGTTTTTAATGTCCTACAATAGATAAATCTAAAAGATAGATGGGAATATGATGAGATATTATATAAACATTTTTAATCATGTTTTTCAAGACCATTAAATTACTTATGAAATGTTCATGACATCATGTTAAATAGAAACAAGACAGTATATAAAACACCATGTTCAATGTGATCCCAAATACATGTGTAGATACTTGAGGACTGGAGGTTCTGTAATAAAATCTATAAAAGTTACGCAGCAGTCATATCTGGTGATAGTATGATAGCAAATTTCTATTTTTTAATTTATGATTTTCTAAAATTTTGGAATTTCAACACTACGTGTCAATATGTCTTTTTCCTTTTACAATTGAAGAAAAAATAATTTTGCAAATTACTTTTGTTTTTCAAAGCAACTCTCTGGGACTTCACACAATTATTGCAATGATACTGCCTTTGTTCACTTTTGGATTTACTGCTACCCTCAGTCTATGGCTACAAAAGAGTTCTGTATTAGTTAGTGTAGGTTACTGTGAAAAAACATCATAAACTCATAACCTGAACAACAGAAATTTGTTTTCTCACAGTTTCAGAGACTAAAAATCTGAGATCAGGGTGACAACATGGTCGATTTTTGGTGAGAGCTTTCTGCCTGGCTTATAGATGGTCACCTCTGTGTCATCTCATGGCAGAAAAAGAGAAAGCTCTGGTATTTCTTATAAGGATACGAATCCCATCAGATCTGGGCCCACTCCACCCTTATGACCGTGTTTAACCTTAATTATCTCCTCAAGGCCTGATTTCCAAATATTGTCACATCAGGGGTTTAGGATTGAACATACAAATTGTGGAGAGACCCAATTCAGTCCACAGCAGGCTCAGAAAACATTTTAAATGAAAAGTTTTCAAAAGTTTTGAGTATTGTATTTACACAAATAAAACCTTATTAATTACATCATTTTATAATTCCTTCCCTCCCACTCCTTTCAAAACTCAGCTCTTCTGAAAAGGTTTTCTAATCACCACTTCAATCTGCATCCCCAGTTTAGTTTCATTGCTACCCCACCCCTCTTCTTCACTCCTATTTCATGGAACCCTCCACGGTTTATTAGTTTTTTACTCACTGAACTCTGAGATGCATGAAAGAAGAAAAACTTGGTTTTATCATGTTAGTTTCAGCACTTGATTGTACAGAGCTATTAGTGCCACAGTAAGTGACAGTGTCAGATGAGAGAGGCAAGTTCTCTGAGTGCCTATCACACTATTCACCGTGGTTCTAGTGTCACCACATAGTAATACTCAGTAGGATGTGTCCAATGAAACAGGTACCAAAAATGAATGAATCGACAGCCTTTTCCATGTCTGTGCCATCTTCCCGTAAATCTGCTTCTCACATGTTAACTTGATATTTTTCACTACACCCAAGAGCTGGCAAGATCAGGAAATGTTCTCATTTTAGATATAAGAAAACTGGCCCGCAGACAGACGTGTGGGCTAGAGAAGCTCATGATAAAAGACTGGCACTGGACTACACTCAGCCAACTTTCAGGCCAAAGCTCTTTCCATTCAGGCCAAATTCCTACCTTATCTTTTTTAAACCTTTGCATAAAGTTCCTGTACCCCAGATTCAGTTTCCTGCTGAATCGTATAATGATTTATGTACTGGCACACTCTTCCACGTACATACCATCATCCTCTTTTGTTCTCATACTGTTTTTAGACTGGATATCACTCATATGTGATATCAACACATTTATAAAACTGCATAGGGGTTCAAAGAAAATGTCTGCAGCATACACACTGACTAGTTTGTAAGTGTTAATCAGCAGTTCCTTCCAATTTTCCAATGGACTCCATTCTGAATCTTGATGGTCTCTCCCATAGACCCGAGATTGCGGAGCTCCTGGCTTTTTACAATTGCTGTCTGTACTTTTTCTGAAGCAAAACAGTGCTTAACATGCAGTCCCATGTGGGCTTTATGGAGGGTGAATTCTACGTGACTCAGAACAAAAGATCTTGTTCTTTGACGTATTTCAAAGTGGGCTATGTGATTTTTTATATATTCAATCACTCAAAGTTCATATTTTAATAGGGCTAAATTTTATAAGTGGATTTTTGTCAGACATCATCCAAATGAGATCATTTATTTATAGAGAAATATTTATATAGAAATAGTTTCATGTGATAACAAGGACTTAGTGTGATGCGAGAATTTGTAAGAGGATTTTTTATTAATGAGAACAAAGAAGAAAATTATTACAGTGGTATATATGTCTGCACCTCTGTGACTGAGTTGGTCAATATTTTTTGCAACATTCACTGCCTGAAGAATACAGATAGATTCCACAGGAAATTACTAATGAGTTTACTATCTAATCAGAAAGGCAAAACTAACAGGAACAATTGCATATAAGGCTTTCATCACACAGAGAATCAGAATACTCATAGAAAGAACTAAGTCTAAAGATTTAAACCAAAAAAAAAAAAAAAAGGATGAAGGACAAGGCCAGTGTCTTATTTGAATCACTGGGGAGAATAAAGCAAAGTGAAGCTGTGATGTATCAATAGTTTTCAAATATTAGCCCATGTTACCCTGAACTTTTATTCACAGCCCAATTAAGCTATTTTGTGCTCATTGCCTCAGAGGAAAGGTGTGACTTTGTGGAAAGGGGAAGATAACAAAGAATACCTTATCTTTTGTGTTCCAAAGGCAGATGCCCTTAGAGAAATAGAAAAGCTTAGACAAAATACCTGCCAGGAGTAAGAGTAAGAGATGACATATTCTCCTTCCCAGACTAGAAAGATTCCCAGAACTCGTGGAACATAAAAGAGACAGATGGTGAGTGCCTGTGCCGGCATCTCTGTATTGTAAGTCAGCCAACAACAGCAAGGGAATATTGGTGGGTCCCAGATGACAGGGTCTTGTGTCTTACCTCCTAGTTAAGGTTCCATGGAGGCAGCAAAACGCACCAGAGGGTGAATGAAACCCAAAACTAGAAGGAACTTGTATTCTGGGTCTAGCTAGAGCCCCAAAAAGGAAATAAGACCTTTAAGAGGGAATGTATCTGCACGTGGATCAACAACTGAGGACCCAATGAAAAATGGATGCCTCTGGGGAGAGATGCCATAAAGGACTAGACATTCCCCTTCCCGGCTTGTTTTGGCACTATTACCTAAACCTATACGTATACCCCTCTGGAAAGCGAATGAGAGACTCAAATTGAGCATTTCCCCTCATCCCAGAAAAATAGGACATACATTAAATTAAGTTGAATTATGGAAAGGTATAAAACGTGATTTTGGTCTTAGGTCCAGAGTTACTTTACCCCAGCTATAGGTTAATCAGGAAAGTTTGGTCCATTTAAAATTTATTAAATATCTCTTATGTGTCAGGTACTAAGCTAAGCCCCTTCCTCTATTTAATGTTCACCACAACCTATAACATAAAGAAATGAGGCTCAGGGAGTCTAGGTTACTTGGCAAAGTCATCAAGTTAGCGAGTGGCAGGTAAAGAACTCCAACCATTGCCAGGTAGCAAAGTCTTAATCTTTTCTCTATTCTGATTCCTACTGGAGCATAAAATACAATAGCAAAATACTTCATCCCTGCTCTCACTGAGCTAGTCTAGAATAAAAAGAAGGAGAAAGAGGCTAGCTACCAAGGAGACCAACCCAGTCCTGTTGGGCAAGACAGTAGAGGAGCAAATAGTTTGGATTATCTTTTATCTTCATGAGAAGGGAATCTCAGCTAGGTGTGATTCTCTACTTTAAAAGAAATACTATTGGTTTGGGGGTCAGAGTTTGGTGCATACCTGAGCTGCTTGGTACATCAGCTGTGTGACCTCTGGCAGATAACTAATCCAGCAGAACTTCATTTTCTTTATCTTTAAAACAGAAATAATAATACTCACCTCACAGAGTCATCAAGAAGTAAATGAGATCCTAGAGATAAAATCTTCAGTCTAATAGCTGCTTGGTGACCAATACACATTAGCCCCTTTTCCCTCCCTCCAGCATAAAGCATCCTCAGAACTACAACCCCATCCTGAGTTATTCCCAGTTAAAGAATTCCTGGTTTGAGATGCCAGATGAACCTTCCCTGGTGAAGGCACACTCAAGCCCTTCCTATCCCCATTGTCAGACAGATATAGTCCGCATTTGAACCAGAGTTAACTTAAATTATCTGGAACCTTTTAAAGCTATGACAGCTGAAAGAGGCATTCTATGCTGGACCCATCAAATCTGGTTATAATTGAATAGGCCTCTGAATCCAAAGCACTGGCCATAATCTACCTCTTGCAGATATTATTCTCAACATAGCCCTCAGAGGCCATGTTTATGCTTTTAGTGAACACATATTGAATTCCTCTGAGTGAAAATACACTATAGACTTCATGCCAGGAGGGACAGAAAGATAAATAAGACATGGTCTGTGCCCTCTGGGAGTTCAGAATCTGGAGGACAAAAAGGACACATACATATAAATAACTGACACAAAGCAGACTGATAAATTACACAGGAGAGGGAAAATGCAATAAAACGTAGATTTATACTGACTGAAGGGGGAGTAAGGGAAGATTTCTTAGAGGAGCTGAAATTTGAAGGCCGTGAAGGATAGTTATGGCTGCATCCATGTATTCTGAGGAGTCTAATGGAAGAGAGTGGAGGAGAAGGAAATTTCATAGCTTAGGCAATGGCAGGTAGATTAGAAAGCCCATAGTACGTCCAGGGACAAGATGTGGCAAAAATTAATGTGTAGAAGGAAGTGGTCATAGAAGGCAAAAATATGGAGGGTTTCTAATGTTGGCTGAGAGTCTGTGTTTTATAAAATAGAAAGTCATCACAGATTGTTTTATAAAATAACTAACATAAAACTGGAGAAGTGGGGACAAATATAAAGATTATCACATTTTATAACTAGAAAGTGCATCTTTCTGAGTGATCACATACTGAGGAAGTAGCATCATTGGGATAAAATTTTGGCTTTGCCTCCAAATTTAATACTTTTCACCACTAATTTGAATTCAGTGGTTGTCAACTCTAGGTAAAATAAAGTCACCTGAAGAATGTTTTAAAAAAAATGTCTGGGTCCCATTCCCATAAATCCTCAGTTAGCTGGGCTAGGATGAAGCTGGGGCATTAGAGTGTTTTTAATTCCCGTAGGTGATTCTAATGTTCAGGCAAAGTTAAATCCACAACGTGTAGACCCTGGACCAGCAGCATCTATACCACTTGGGAGCTTTTTACAAATAGAGACTCTCGGGTCCTGACCCAAAACTACTGATCACAATTTGCATTTTTAACAAAATTCTCAGGTAGTTTGTAAGTACAAAATTTGAGAAGCACTGGTGTATACCTAACTGCCTACTCATTCCTCTCCACTGCCAAACACATTTTAGCTTGAAAAGAGAAGTAAAAGCCCTAAATATCTAAATATAAGATTATTACTGAAGCATAAAACAGAAAGCTGAATAAATTTATCTCAACTTTGCCAGGTCAGGGCTTCACTTCATAGTAGCAGATGACTGAAGAGGGAGGAAAAAATGAAGGGAAAAAAAAGCATTTTTTTAGTGGAAAGAATTCCTGACAGGACTAAGTCCTAAAATAGTCTGAGGCAGATGGGGTCAGCAGATGCCTTTGGTGACTGGCAAGTAACCATGACTTAGCACATGTCCTGACACAGCAGCCCAGGCTCACAGGATGGTGAGTTGATACCCAGGGGCTCCTTCTGAGTCAGCCCCAAGCTCCTCAAGAAGGGCACAGGGTTTTATCCTCCACCTCCATCCACCCAATGGACCCCATATCTATTGTCATTTTCACCTGCAATCTTTAAGCTGCAGACCCTAGATATGCTAAAGTTAAAAGAAAAAGCTCAAGATCAGCCATCAGTTTGTAGTAGTCTGAAGCATAGACCATTAAAATGATGTAGAATAAACCTTTAACTGTTGGAAGCTGCTGCAGTCTAAATGTTCGTATTCCCCCCAAAATTCATATGTTGAAACCTAATCCTTAACTTGATGGTATTAGGAGGCAGGGCCTTTAAGAGGTGACTAGGCCACGAGTATGGAGCCCTCTTGAATGGAAATAGCACTCTTATTAAAGAAGATCTCACAGAGCTCTCAAACCCCTTCCTCCATGTGAGGACACAACAAGAAGTCTGCCACCCAAATGAGGGCCCTTACCCAATCGTACTGGCACTCTGATCTTGGACTACCAGCCTCCAGAACTGTGAGCAATAAACCTGCTATTTATAAGCCACTCAGTGTGTGGAATTTTGTTATAGACGACTAAGACAGAAGTTCTTCTAAGTACCACCTTGGCTTCAGAAAATGATTATGAAATTGCAAAATTGTGCTTTGTGCTTGAAGCATAAACTTGATAAGGAGCCAAAAGTGCTCAAGGGCACCAAGAGCTGAGAGCTGGAAGAAAACTTTGCAGCAAGAAAAATTCATCTCAGATTAAAAGCAAATCAGACTGGCAGAAACATACACTGCTCACTCCTTCTACTCCTTCCAAATTCATTCCCAGAGACCAGCAGAATCTCCACAAGGGAAAAAATGTCACTAGAGTCTTCAAAAGTAGCTTGTGACCACATCTGGGTGAAATAAGAAATAGTCTTGAAATTTTCAAGCTAATTTATAATTGATTTTCTTCTCTATTTATTGATAATGGAAAACCCCCAGATTGCTTCATCACTTGTCTCCTATGTTGAAAAAGACAATAATATCGAAGGGCTAGCCTCTCTTACCTGGATAGAATTCTAAAATGAATTGTTTTCCAGCTTCCTAAAAAAGCTACCTTGGAAGGCAGCTATGCTCACCACTATATCATGACGGTAAAGACAGTCTCTTCAATAAATAGTGTTGGGAAAATTGAACAGATACATGCAAAAAAACAAAAAACAAACAAAAACAACAACAACAAAAAAAAACACTTTCTTACACCATATACAAGAATAGACTCAAAATGGATTAAAGAGTTAAATGTAAGACCCCCAAACCATAAAACTTCTAGAAGAAAACATAAGCAGTAAATTCTCTAATATTGCTAATAGTAATTTCTTTTCAGATATATCTCCCTGGGCAAGAGAAACAAAAGAAAAAATAAACAAATGGAACTGCATCAAACTAAAATGTTTTGTACAGCAAAGGAAACCATCAACAAAACAAAAAAACAACCAACTGATTGGGAGAAGATATTCACTAATGATGCATCTGATAAGAGGTTAATATCCAAAATATATAAAGAACTCATACAACTCAACAACAAAAACAAACAAACAATCCAATTTAAAAATGGGCAGAAGATCTGAACAGTTAATTCTCCAAAGAGGAAATACAGATGGCCAATAGACAAATGAAAAGATGCTCAAGGTCACTAATCGTCAGAGAAACACAAATTAAAACCACAATGTGATAACATCTGACACCTGTCAGAATGGCTGTCATCAATAAACCAAAGAACAGCAAGTGTTGGCGAGGATGTGGGGAAAAGGGAACCTTCACACATTGTTAGTGGGATTGCAAATTGGGACAGCCACTATGGAAAACATTTGGAGGTTTCTCAAAAAATTAAAAATGGATATATATCTTTTGACCCAGCAATTGCACTTCTGGGTATTTATCCAAAGAAAACTAAAACAATAATTTATAAATATCTATGCACCCCAATATTCATAGCAGCATAATTTACAATAACCAAAATATGGGAGCAACCTAAATGCCCATCAACAGATGATTAAATAAAGAAGTTATGGTTCATATATACAATGAAATATTACTCAGCCATTAAAATAAATGAAATCCTGCCATTTGCAATGACATGGATGGACCTAGAGGTTATTACGCTGAGTGACATAAATTAGAGAAAGATAAATACCGTATAATTTCACTTATATGTGGAACCTAAAGAACAAAAAGAACAAACTAATCAAAAACAAACTCACAAAATAGAGGACAGTCTTGTGACAGCCAGAGGGGAAGGGGGTTGGGGGACTGGGAGAATGGAGTGCAGGGTTAAAGAAGTACAAAGTAGCAGTTGATAGATGGTCACAGGGATGGGGAACCCAGCACAGGGAATATAGTTAGTGTTAATGTAATAGCTAGGTGGAGAGCCAGAGGAGAGAAAGAGCAATTAGGGGAATCGTTTTATAAACTATATAAATGCCTAACCAATGCACTGTATACTTGAAACTAATAAAATAAAAAAATAAAAAATAAAAATTTAAAGTATTTTTTTTTTAAAAAAAGCTACCTTGGAGGCATAACTCTGAATGACAGCTAAATTTACAAAGGCATCCACCACAGCTAGAACCAAATCAGGTCCCTGGGGAGATAAACTAAGAAAGGGAAGTTCAGTGTCTCTACCTCTCAGTGGAGACACTCTGCTCCTCAGCTACGCATCCCAGCAGGACCATGAGGGCTCAGTAAATGTTTACTGGTATCTTAATATTTATTGTTACTATTTTAGGTTGAACCATATGAAATTGCCCTTTTTATGGGTCAAAAACTGTCAGATATGTGTAAGTTCAGATGATTCAACCTCCTATCAAATTATCAAAAGATGTTAAGTGGTTAATGGTAGGAAAGGTCACAGTGAAATAAGATGTTCATACTTTTTTGGAGGTAATATAGAAATTTTTGAAGTTAATATAAATTGGTATAATGTTTCTAGAGATATATTTGGTAGTACAAATAAAAAGCCTTAAATTTTTTCATACTAATGCAAAAATTCAACATCTAGTATTTCTCATAGAAAGTACAAAAATGTACTTTGCATCATTGTTTAAAATAATTACTTAAATGAATTACTTAAATGTCCAGTGATATGGAATAGTGTAAAAACACCATGTTACATTCATTAAACAAAATGTTACATACCCATTAAAATGATAATTTAAGGAACATTAAATGGCACAAAATGCTTAGTGTTAAAGAATATGGAAATGGACAAAGATATCTAAAATATAAGCTCTGGAAATTATAATTTTGGGTGACTTTTTTTATTTCTTAAAAAATTTGTTTGGAATTACATTTTTGTAATAAAAAAAATAATGTAGCATAATCATATAAATTTCCAAAAGAGAACTGAAGTCACTTCCGCCCACACAAGCTTGGAGACAAGCCTGTAACTTCCTACACCCATACACACATTACTTACTGTATATTAACATGCTATGTCTATCCAAGAACACTTTTGTCCAGGCAAATGCCTTTATTATTCGTTATAGGAATTTTCATAAAGATTCATCAGCTCTTCCATAAAAAGGCATTGACTGTTTGTACCCTCAGCTTATTTGAATCCCTTGCCTCTCTGCTTCCAAAATTTTAGAACTATTGTATCATAATCCTTATCCAGCCCTAATCAACCTTACAGATAAGAAAGACCTGCCTTAAGCCAAATTTCTAATTTTCAATACATTCTGACCTTGCCCTCCCCTGTGAGACACTGCTGAAGTGCTGTCAAGGTAATGTTCTCCCTTACAGCAGTGAGAAATGAACTCAGCTTTGTCTTATCAACAAGTTCTGTTGGTGATATTTGGGGAGCCAGCATATGACAGAGTGATATTTATGAAATCCTACGAGGTATTTCCTATAAACCAGGCACCTCACAATCCAAGTAGGAGATTAACTAGTATAAAAATCAAATAAGATAACAATAATATAAAGATTGCTAAAAGTGCTAAAGGGGGAAGAAGTTTAGGGAGCTGTACCCTTCCATGTTCACTATCATTCAGGCAGAGAGATGAAAAGGTAAGAGATGTATTTGCTAACTGTGGTAGGTAGAATTCTAGGATGACCCCCAGTGATTTTTATACAATCCCTTCTTGTCTGAAAGTGAGTAGGACCTGTGATATTATGAGATATCTCCACTGTGATTATGTGATTAAAGTTATACTTAAAGAGATTTTTCCTGTTGGCTTTGAGTTAATTGAGATGACTCATGTGGATCTGATTTTACCACAGGAGCCTTTAAAGGCAGAGAATTTTCTCAGGCTGATGGTAGAGAGAAAGTTAGAAAGATTTCAAGCTCTGAAGATAATGGAGTCCTTTTGAAGATGGAAAGGGTGTGTTGTGTTGCTCCTTTGTTGATTTCAGTTTTACATTGCACATATGAATGAAATCATATGGTTCTCAGTGTTTTCTATCTGACTTATTTCACTTAGCATAATTATCTCAAGATCCAACAAACAAAAACTCACAGAAACAGACAACAGTTTAGTGGTTACCAGAGGGAAAAGGGGTGGGGGAGTAGATAAGGGTAAAGGGGGTCAAATATATGGTAATGGAAGGAGATTTGACTTTGGGGGGTGAACACACAATGCAATATACAGATGATGTATTATAGAATTGTATACTTGAAACCTATGTGATTTTATTAACCAATGTCAACCCAATAAATTTTTTAAAATAAAAATAAAAATACACCTAAAAAATAAAATTAAAATAATGCAATATTTAATCTAAAAAAATAGAGGATGGAAAGGATCATATGACAAGGAATATAGGAAGCCTCTAAGAGCTAAAGATGCTCTCCAGGAGATAGCCAGCAATGAAATGGGGACCTCCATCCTACAATCATAAGGGACTGAAATCTGCCATCAGTCCAAAGGAGCCTGGAAGCAGATTCTTCCCTAGAGTCTCCAGATAAGAAATAAGCCAAGCCAGGCAACACCTTGATTTTGGTCTTGTGAAACCCTCAACAGAAAACTCAGCTAAGTGTATTTAGATTTTTTACCTGCACAACTATGAGCTCATAAATGGGTAGTGTTTTATGTCTCTAAGTTTGTAATAATTCATTATGCAACAACAGAAAACTAATACACAAGTGACAGATACAAGTACACAATAAGTCCAATAATCACCACAAAGCCCTCAAGGCTCAAACTGGACCCTGGCATGCGGTGATGTCCAGAGGACTTAGCCAATAGCCTCTTAACAAAGGGAGCCTAGACAAATCAGAAGTGCAATCATCGAAGCCAAGCAGATCCTACAGGGAAAGAAGTGATGGGCAACTAAGGGTGGGAGTGGACTGAAAAGGAGATGAAAGGATAATACTTTTAGGATGTACCTTTTACTTATGCAGGGTGGGATTTAGTTGAGGGCAAAGAAAACTGCCCAAGGTATGACATACAGAATTGATATTCTCACACCCAGGACTCCAGCCTGATGCTGAGTTAGATAGTATGGGTACAGGTGGACTGCTGGGGTCAAGGGCACAAGAAGGAGGTAAACACAGACAGAGAGGCTGGTGGAGATGCAAACCAGCCAGACAGCTCTCCTCATTCTTCCTTGGGTACAATATACATCTCGCAGACCTGGTTGTTACTGTGAAGTTTCCCTCCTTAAAGGTCCATCCCTGCTCTTCTCTGTCATCTTTTTACTCTTCACTCAAGGACCAGAAAGCATAAATCCTATCTCTTTCAGTAGTCTTCCCTAATGCCTGCCTAAAGTCACCTTCCTATATGTGAACTTCCAGTGAAAGATCCCTGTTCAATAGGAGACACTTCCTACTTGATTAGTTCCAAGGGTAATAACCTCATTTCTTCCAGCAATATCCCACTTCATTTTGAAGCAGTTTTAATGGTTAAAGATTCCTCTTCATACTAAGCCAAAATCCATCATTTAATAATGGTGTGATGTCAGGCAAGTGACTACCTCTCAGACCCATTTTCCTCATTTGCAAATGGTAATAAAATTAGTACTTTCCTGAAAAGATAATTGGGAGCATTAAATAAAATAGTCCAAGTAAAAGGCTTTGTATCTCATCTGACACATAGTCAGGGTTTGATAAATAGTAGTGGTTGTTACATTGTTGAAGGAAATGCTATAAAGCGTTCATTACAATATCTGGTGCCCTGTAGGCACTCAATGAATGGCAGCTCTTATCAGCTATGGCAGCTGTCTGAAGCCACATGGTCACCACTCCTCTCTTTTCAATTGATATCTTCCAAATGTAGAAAGACAGTGTGGAAGCTGCCTGAAATAGAATATATTATCAATAAATGTTATTTCCTTTATCCCCCTAGTGTTCTCTTGTCCCATGTCTCAGGTCATCTTCTTCCAGATGTTCTCTACCAGGATTATAAATGCTCTCTCCAAATGAACCCCTCTCCCAAACTGAACAGAACTCTGCAGACGTGACTAAACATACGGTGAGTACAGAAGAGCCATGACCTACCTTCACCTGGTAACAGTAGTTTTCCTAACTTGATGGAATGTTTTTCAACTATAAAATCAGGACTTCACATTGCCTACTTACATTTCCATTTATGGCTCCCTAATTTAATTTAATCCTTCAAGATTATATGAAAATTTTATTCTATCACCTATCACATTTGATATTCTTTTCAGCTTTGTCATCTGCAAATTTGAGAGCATGCTTCCCAAGTCTCCATCATTATTTGGCACTAATTTTGTTCATGTATCTCATCTCTTAATGAATTTTAAGGTATTCATGGGTAAACAAATTTTTCTATGCTTTATAATATTCTCTACAGAGGTAGCTTTTGAACTTTTGTAAGTGAAACCCATAGTGAGAAATCCATTTAATATTGCAAGCCAGTTGCATTCACACACACACAAACTGATATAAATGTTTAATAAAATAATAGTGATATTTTTGATGCCCTCTCCAATATTGCCAATTCTATTTTTTATTATTATTAATTATTGTTCAAGACTCACCTAACTGATTTCACAACCTATTAATAGGTTGCTGTCCATAGTTTGCAAACTGCTGCTCTGTTAAAGAGCTTTAAACTTTTTTCTACTGAAGTGGCAAAAAAAGTTCATCTGTGCTCAGGGGCAGGAGAAAGGCAGCAGTGCAGCCCTAAGAAATCTTTGCTTTATCTTTAAAACCCTTGAGAATAGTGTGCTCCACTGCCTAATATATCTACGTTTGTTTTCATAGAAAGCTAGTGGGCCTTTTTTCATTTTTTATATTAAAAATTAAGATCCAGGAAGGTGTTTTATTTTTACCTCATGGCTTTGTTTGCCCTTTGGCACTCCTCTAGAAACCCACTGACAGATAGGTAACCTGGGCTGAGAAGAAAAACGCCACAGCTCTAGAAATAGGGTGACCCACACGGTCCTTCCTCATCAAGAATGGGTTGATTTATTGATAGGCTATTTCCCTAAAGAAAAGGGTATGCAAGAGACAGGGTGAAGTAAATGCTCCACTAAACAAATATTATTTGAGTTTTTCTTGGGATGGGAAAGAGAGATGGGCTAAAGGGGTTATTAGTGAAAGACAGACAAGGAAGATGAGCTTTGTTAGGAGACATTTCCCCATGGGTCTTTCACATACTCTACATCTCATAAGCAGAGGCACTGAATGCCTCTGTTCTGGATGATATTTTCAAAGACATTTGTACACAACTAAACATCCTTAAAAGAATATGCTTGATATAAAGATAGTGTCTCCATTTGGAACCAAGGGTAGGTTTGTTTACTGTCCAGTATAATAAAGGTCATTCCTTCCTCCAGCCAGTGGGCAGGCATGCCTACAGTCCATTATTAGATTTGGGCTCCCTAAGCTCAGGGTTCCTCTCCCATAATGTGTACATACTATATTGCCCTCCTTACGTTCCCCTGAGGAAATGAAAGCTTGGGAAACTGTGGCAAATGCTAATACTTTACTGCTGTTACTGTGAATAATAAACTGTTTTTTACCTCGAGCCTAGGAGTCTAGTGTCTTCTTGCCAGTACACGTTTGAAATTATAGCAGGCTAACTGGGTGTATTTGCAAGTGGGGTAAAATCTCTGACTCTTCTCAGTTCTTGGCAGTCTTATGTTACGAATTCTAACTGGCAAGGCCATGTCTTAAAGAAATTAAGTTTACCTTTTATTCATTTTTTTATTTATTCATTCAGCAAATAAACAATTAATGAGTGCCTAATCAATGCTGGGAAATTTCGAAGAGGCTGGGTATAAGGAAATGCAGTATTAAGCAATACAAAGTCTCATAATAAAAAGAAGCCTCATAAGATAAACAAGTTCAGTGAAGAAAGACAGAAAATAAACAAGTAATCAAATGAGCACACAAGTTCATTTTTGAGAGTGTAAGTGCTGGAGAGAGAAAAAATCCAGGATAATACAAGAGAGAGTGATTGGGGCAGACGTAGGAGGGCTGGATGACTTGAGGTAGGCTGATCAAGCAAGGCCTTTCGGAGGCAGTGAAACTCGGAGCTGATATTCATGACAAGGTAAACTAGCCATGAGAAGGTCTTAGCAAAGATTATTCCAGTAATAGCTACTGTGGTTGCCCTCAAGCAGGAAAGAGAATGATGTGTTCAGGGAGAGAAAGGTTAAAAGGCCAAGAGGAGAATATGGTGAAAGAAGTTTGGAGCTGTGGGCAGGGCCAGGTCCCAGAGACTTGGGGACCATGGAAGAGTTTTGATTATCATTATCTCCTTTCTTGGCTCCTTCTCTTCATTCTCAATATCTTCCAGCTTTCTTTCTCTCTGAAAGTGTCTGCCTGGACACATTCTTGTCAGAGCCTCTGGACGGCTTTCTCAGTTGGAGAGTGAGTGGTAACTGCCCTAATGCTTTGATTTGTGGCCTGCAGAAATATTTACATGATATGAATAAAATGATAAAGACTAAGATTGTCTCTGGGTGATCAATCACTAAATGCCAAATTTCAGATGCTTGGCATCATGGAGAAGGAACTTCAAGGAAGATACCCTCCTAGAACTCTTCCCATCACACCAGCTGATGGGACAGACTCCTTCTAGTTCAAGTTTAATTCCAGGATGTAGGCACTCATTTCTGACAGTAAAGAAATGAAGAGTGGCTTCCAGTGGCTTATTTAAAGACCTTCTGATGCTTCCTAAAGAGTCTTACTTGACATTCACCAATTAGTGGCTTCCTGAAAGGGAAAAGGAGAAAATTGAACCAACATCTTGTGATGAAGAAAGTCATTAGATAATTATATCAATTTCTTACTTCCATCGGAAACTCAAAATAGAGTAAAACTCATTTAGTCAAACTAATCAAATTAGTTAGATCACCAAATAGAGTAAAACTAATTTAGTTAACCTACAAATTAAAAAAAAAAAATTAAGACACTACAAGTTAAAAGTCTAAACTATGGTATAAATGTCAAAAGAAAGGCTACCATATTCTTTTGAGTAAGTTGAGTAACTTGAGATTACCACTAACTCAGAATTTCCAGAGATTGTGCAGAACCTGATTTAATGAATACAATGCTCTGTGAAGTCACTTTATCTAGACAATGGTACAATTTATGCAGTCTATGATTGTACATGATTTTGAGTTCCCTTAAATTCGACGGGATTCCCATTATTTCATTGTTAGAAGTTGTTCTTAGCAAACAAATCTTTCATAGATAACTCACAGGTAAACTTGTCAGCAGTCATTATCACAAATACCATATTATTAGGGTCTCAATGGATGAGGGTATAACAGAGTCTTATGATCATTTAATCACAACTGATGACATCTCAGGGAAATTGAGAATTACTGGAACAAGACATAGCTATTTGAATTATGAGCAAGTAATAAGAAAGCCTACCATTCAGGCAAGAACCAGGGGCCTGTTTCAGGGGCCTGGTTCAGGTGGGGCAAACCCGAAAGGGTATCTGGCAGGCATGGAATCCACAGACTAGGTGGAATTGACTAAACGGCAATACAGCTACAGATTCCCAATTAAGATTCGTCCCCAAGTTCAATTAAGACTAGAATTTTGTTGAAATGACTCAGTCACAACCTTTATGTTTTCAAGTGTGGAGAATGCATTGCTCTGAGGTCCAGGAAGATCTGAAAAGGTTAGGGATGGGAATTTCCACAGCACATGGATTTCTCAAGCCTACTAGATCCCAGGCACATAGTGTGTGCAAAGCCAGACTGCCACCTACTGACACACAGAGGGGCCTGGCATTGTTCTGTTCTTAGGTATAATAAAGGTACTATTGATTGCAAATGATCCACCGAACTCTACCTGCCCCTTTTAAAAAACACAGTAGAAATGAAGAAGTCATTGATTTGAGACCTGTAGGCTTGTACCATTTAACTGAAAATGGCTGAAGGCAGGAATTATATCATATTTATGCTTCTTTTTTCATAGGCCTGACATCTTTCCTAGTACATAGTTAAAGACGAACAACGGTTTGTTAAATGAGTGTTAAATTGTTAAACCATAATTTCAATAATCACAATGAAATTAAAAACCAAATCTGATGCTCACAGAAATGAATCAAGGTAATCTTGGGTTTAAATCCTGCCTCTAATAGTTTGTCTGTATACTTTGGACAATTTACTTAACATCTCTGAGTTTCAGTTTATAATCTTTCAAATGAAAATGGCACGACCTCCCTTCCCTCATTGGGTTGACTAATGGGGAATAAAGGACATGCTGTATATGACATGCTTATCACGGTGCTTAGCACACATTGCATCTTCAGTAAACAGAAGTTTTTTTTTTAAAGTAGAACAGGCCCTATCTGCTGCCTGTTCTGACCATGAGGGTGATCACCTGCTTGAGATCCTCCAGCCTCAGCTTCCTTGGCCGTGTGAAGAGCTTCTTCCACTGGCCAGCCACTTGCTAGACCTAACACGTGAGCATAGACCAGAGAGCCATTGCAAAGCAGGTTTGGGAGGTGGGAGATTAATTGAAGACTTTTTTTGTTGTTATTTTTAGTTATGAAACTGCAGGAAAACAGTTCCTGTCGGAGAGCGCATCTCTTGCTAGAAGGCAGAAACGCAGGTGGGAGGAAGGTTGCCCATTAATCATCAAGAAGCAGGGAAGGAAATTGAGACAGGAAATGTCAACACAAAAATGTCCTTACTCTGGGTCAATCTTAAGGCACAGCCATAAACCGGCATGCTGAAAGCTAGGGCCTCGACTGCAAACAAAGCCAGTAAAGAGGAAATGGCAAGCTACAGAATGTCAAACCAAAAATAAATCGGGCATGTTTTCCTTCTGAAGCAGAGGGCCTAGCTCTTCTTATACTTAGTTCTCAAATTCTTACTGCAATTCTGAGAATCTGTCTGTAAAGAAAATGCTTCTGTAGAGGTAAGAATTAAAGTAGATGTCAAAATAGTGGAGGATAGTACCTTCACATCACTTTTCTGAACTTCTATTTTCTAATCTGTGAAATGGAAGTAAAATCTCTGCCTTTTCCTCCTTACAGAACTACCATGGAGACTGAAAGTATAACGATAATGACAGTGGGCTTGTCATGACTTTTGGAGTTATTTTGACAGCCCCCTCATGGCCCGGTCAACAGAGGGAGGGCAAACCCAGCCTGCTCAGGGAGACCTCAAGCTCTCCAGAATGAGGAGTGGCTCTTTCTGTGACACTAACTATGATTATTTCCTTTCCTCCACTTAATCAGAGGAAACCAGCTTTATCAATAGCACCTCTCAAGCTAGCACTTTCAATAATAGCTTTGGCAATATAGTCAGTGGTGTTATAGCAAATGCATAGTAAATACATGTACAGTAAACTAGCTCTCCAAAAAAAGAAAAATGTGTAATATATGCTTATTATAAATTTTAAGACTGTCTATGTAGCATAAAGTTTAAAAATAATAATAATAATCTTTATTGTAAACTTCTAGCCAAATTATTCTCATGGAATGCTTTTATTGATTTTTGCCAAACTCTTGCACCCATAGCCAAACCTATAATTGCAATTCAGCCATGATTGACAAAGTTGTTTCCCAATTCTCTCTTTTCCCAAAAATGTACTATCATTAAATCTGATATACGATTTTCTGTTAAACTATTTCCCACCCTTGTATTAACTATATTCATTAAGCTGAAATTTTCCTAGTTTTGGCAATAACTTCCAGCGTCTACTGGCTTCCATAGTGTAAAGACTGCATGATGGCCAATTTCAAGCTACCAGTGTGTCATCACTGAAAGCAGAGTTGGGGGGGGCGATGCACAGTAGCACACCATTATACAGAATTTTCACCATACAGGGGCACTACATGTAAATAATCTCAAGACCATAGATAAAAGTAAAATATACCAAAAGTTTAGAAAGTGATAAATTTTAAGTATAGTTATATTTGTTTTTGTGTAATTTAACTGCAAGTTTGTATTATTTAATTTTTTATAATGTTTAACAGCCAGCTCTCACCATTTTTGAAAATATGACAATTGGCTCTCAGAGGCTGATGCAAGCTGGCTCCAGCACACCACTGCATATGGCTATTACTAACACTCAGATTTTCCCATTATGTGACTGTGGATACAAGCAGTTTCCAAGCTAAAGCCTGAAGAGAAGTTGCACCTCATGCGCTATTTCTACAATATTTCTATCTTTTTTTCCACCACCTCCCCTATCTCATAGAATTCACCATCAGCCAGTCATTCAGAAATCATTAGTCATGAATATTTATTACATTTCTGTGGGGTACACTGGACTGTGAGCCCTTTAAGCTCAGGGACTATGTTATACAATGGCAGACACACATAGTTGCTCAATAAATGTAAAGCCAGTGACCTAAAATTCTTACATAGTGTTCCAGGTAATCACAAGTCTTCTTAGGGTGCAGGTTGATTTTTTCCTTCATTGTTGCTTTCCTGCTCAATTTATGAACAAAATGGCATAAAACTAAACAGACAAAATTAACTGGGTCAAGAGTCATTACTGTCTTCCTGTCCTACTTTTAGTTATTAAAGCATGGCTATTTTTCATGGTGGAGCAACGAGCTGAATTGTCTGAATGGAACCCTAGGAGCTCTCTCTGGATGGTCTGGAATACAAGTTAGCTGGAACCAGCAGAAAGGGCTGTACCCAAGCTCAGCTTCCCATTAAACAAGCAACTTTCCCCATCTTGAAGGAGGATATGTAACATCCTATAGGCCCCAATGTCTCTAGGTGCTGGGCAGCTCATGTTCCCAGATAACTCCTACCTACAGAAGGCAGCCCAAAACCAGACTGACTGCTGCCAAGCTACCTGTGATCCCCACTGGCATGGGTAGTCCTCTTCACCATCCTGTAAAAAAGGAGTCCCAGTGTGATGGGGTCCAACCTTTGGACCCCTCCTGAGGGTTGACCGGTGGCCTGGCTCAGCATACCTCTCTGGGAGGGTGAGAGAATCAGGGGATGACTGGTTCCTTCTCTTCTGTCAGTGACCCCTGGCCTATGTCAGTTTTTCACTTTCACAATAAAGCCTATATTATAATCCAAACTGTGTGACATCATAGAATTTGAATCAAACCTAGACAGAACTCATTTGGTAAAACAAGTAGGGTCACGGCTGGAATGAACCTTCACAACAGTCACCCACAATGTTCCATGTTAACTGGGATTCTGTGCATATAGTTTCAACGGAAGGCCTGAGACAAAGACTCCAGCAACCTGGAGCCAAGCAGTGCCCAAAGCAGATGTGTGATATGATGACAAGTGTTCTAGATCCCTATTCCACAAATAGCTTCTTTCTGAATTTTCAATAACACACAAGCTAAAAAACAAAAGACAGTCAAACAAAACAAAACCCTAAGTTCCTCTGAATTCCATGAAGCCCACTGAGCTAATGGACTTGTGTCATATGATCTCTACTGGTGATCTCTTGTTGATGCCCAGGAGAGAACTGAGGACGCAATGCCTTTGTTCACATGTCCAGAAACGAAAGGGCGGGTGGGGAGGACTTTGTTTTGGATCCTATTGATTATAGCAAAAGAGGTATAACAGACTTAATCCTGCCAGATGTTGTGGCAAATGAATATTTAACAAGAAAATGGTAAAAGGTGAATCTTAGTTTATTTTAATGGCTCTACATATGATCTAATAAAAAGAAGGAAGGTCCTGAAAAGATGCCTAATTATAGACCATCATATTTTGCCTCTATAGGTCTTTTCTGATCATCGCTGTGCAGTGAACACCCAGGGTCATCAGCAGGATGCAGTTGATGTCCACCTTAACAAACACAAGACACTTAATAACTCTAAGCCAAACGCCTCTGCTTGACATTTTGAAATGTGTTTGGAGATAACTTCTGAGGCACCACATCGTCAGACCACAGCAAAAGAATAGCAGTTTCTTCATGCTTTTATTTCAAGCATTCAAGGACTATATGGAAGCAAATTGATCCAAATCTAAAGGAAATAGAGCCCATTTTGTATTATTCTCTGGATGCCTAATGCCCACAAATAGAATAATTCTTTGCAGAGGTACAGAAAAATGAAACTGACCTTTGCTTCTTGTGCAGTACGACTCAGCAGTGGTGAGCACAATGGGACCGTTGTCTTCATATAAGTCCAGCTACCGCCCTACAATTAGTCCTGTGAAGCCAGGTTGCTAATAGCTGAACTGACTGTGACAGTGTTTTCAGGGTATATCAGAGAGCAATAGCCACTCCTTAGCTGCACTTGGCAGCAGGACTATGCCCATTTAAAACACTGAGGTCAAAGTGTTTCACTTCTTGAAAGTCACAATGACATCACTAAGCAAAGAGAACAAAATTCTTGCATGTTGAGATCCAGGTCTGACTGTCAAGAGCTATGGTGCTATGAGAGCTTCCTCCCCCCCGCACCCTTAAATAACCAACCAAATAAAAAAATCCAAATTACTCAGCTTATCCTAAAAGTCACTTGGAAAACACCGAATTATTTTATGCAGTAAAACTGTTGCATGAAGCTCTTACAGGGATCATTGCATGTGTATCTGTGAAGAGCCCTTGAGTCATGCATGGGAGAATCATAATCCATAACCAGAATCATTATTTTTATAGCCAGCAAAGTGATCCCTTTTGAAATTGCTTAGGGATCATTAGCATTGAAAGGACAGAAATCTGAGACCTCAGTATCATAATTATCTTTCTAAAAATGATATTTTTGGGGGAATCACATTGCTGGTTGAGACAATCAAGTGATTACAGCACAAAGGAAGCCAGCACTCTAACTCTGTTAACTCTACCTACCCTGTTGTGAAGATTCTTTTAAATAGGGAAAAAAGGCAGGGATAATAGCAGCCATAGCCACAGAAGCTGGTTACAATAAATGCTGTCAAGAAATTGTATGCAGTAGTGACATTAATTGTGATTGAAGAGTTGTGCCTTCAGTTTCTGTCTACAGACTCACAGATACTTTCTGTGTGCTTTCTAAACCCCAACGCCCTGTGTGAAAGACTGAAGGTCACTGCAAAATCCAAACATTAATAGTTTGGTTTTGATGGAAGTATCTGACTAATATATTTTCCACAACTGATTTATTAATTGCATATCTACCTCCTGCCTGCACTGTTGTTTCCATGTACAACACTGTAACATAAAGACATCCTAATGGTATAATATTAAGTGAACAAAGAAGGCAACCTGCATACATACAAGATTCACCTCTTAATAGCCCACATCTATTCAACAAATACTGATAGCATTAGCATTCGACAATTCCTATCCTTATTTAGAGCACTGGAACCAGGTCATTTTTCTCCTTCAAAAAACAAAAATAAAAAAAAAACAGTATATTTTTTCAAAGTTGGCATAGTTGTTTTGATTCTTTTGTGTAGTACATAGTAACAGTGAAAGCTATTCCTGTCTTAAGGATGGAAGATAATTCTTATAGGGCTCTGAAACCCACCACGCATGGAGCATCTGGTATTTTTAAAGGTATTCATGTTGTGGGTTCTTAGTATTCAAACCTAAAACATAGTGAGCCATTTCAAAATGGACAATACAACACTGATTAGCAAACTCGAAAATTAACATGCACGTTCCACGTCTAAGATGACACACCTGCTTTTGCTTACCAGTGAGTTTAATTTCTTTAATAGATACAAATTGTCAGATTATGCCTTGCATAGTTATTAAATTTCAGTGTTTTGAAGCCAGACTATCTGTGTTTCAACAACCTTCTCAGTGTTTCCAGATCTAATCATCAAATCATAGTGGCAAATGCAAAAAAGTACAAAGTACCATGATTTAGGAGTTTATAATCTACTTGGTGCAATAAAACAGATGTATGTAAAAGTTAAATGATAAGAAATTATTTTACTTAATATTTTAAGACAGTACTACAAGAAATGTCAATGATTGGTATATAACTAATTATAAGTATTCAAACTCAGATCTGACTAGCTCCAAACCCTGTTTTGTTTTTTTATTACATAGACATTTTCAGAAAGGTCTGTCAAGCTTGTTCTAATTACTAACCTCAGAATTTGTCTTTTAGTAAAACATCTCTGAAAGGCCCAGCTGTCTTTCTGGAGACTCTGGAATATTCTTTCCTAGCAGAGGCATCTCATGCTGTCTGTTGCCGTCTGTTGTTCTGGAACATTAAGGGCACTCACCAAACTAATTCATAATGAAACTGGTAACGATAATCAGACACCCTAAATGCCTGTGCTTTGAGGTTTGGAGGACTTTTACATGAGAAACGGGGCCTTAAAAAGATCGTTTGTCCTTGTTTTGATCTTGTACTTTAGTTATATAAGATGGTACCAACTGGGGGAAACTGGGTGCAAGGTACATGGGATCTTTATGTCCTGTTTGTAATTTCCTGTAAATGTATAATTATTTTGAAAATTTTAATTACCAAAAAAAAAAAAAAAGGTAACCTGTGTAGTTCAGCAGGAGGGAAACACATTTTCCAAGGCTGGGAGCAGACAAGCACCCCACCCCTCAACTCCTAAACAGACTGCCTCCCTCAGTTTCTTCCTCCTGGTCTGGGAGCCAGGGTTTCTGAAAGGGGCTGGAGGCAGCGTGGTGTGGAATTTGGTATTTGGAGTCAGGATGCTGGGTTGTGGTCCTGGCTTTCCCACTGACTCTGATCTGGTCACACCCCTTAGCTTCATAATCTCTTTCTCTACCTGCAAAATATGTCTTCCTTTTTCAGAAAAGGTCACCTCCAGATGCAATGAGACCACAATTCACTGAGATAATATGTGTCAAGACTCAGGTAACTGAAAAGCAACATACAAACATTGGTTTTTCTGATAATCATCTGTCAGATGTGGCCCAAGAGACTCATGTGAGACCAGCAGCCCCGTCCATGGGCTACTACTTGCCATGGTAGCAGCTCTTGAGATGGCCTACTGGCTTGAGGCTCCACCTCTTAACATCATCACAAGCCTTCACCTAAAAGAAGCAACTTTCTCTTCCTTATACATAGCTGCTTGTAGTTACCCTCCTCATACTGGCTGTTGTGCTGCCTGCCACTAGTCATACATGACCCCACCATTACAGTGGACTCATTTCATATGTGACTTGGGACAACTCCCCAGGCTGCCTTCCAAGGCTGGTAGTTGGAGATTTTTTTCCTGCCCTAGTATATCCCACAAACATGGATGGTGACACTGAGCACAGGGTCAAAAGTACCCAAGTGCAACAGACCCAGAGGTTTCTTCCCATTGAAAGTTGAAGACTAGCATGGCTGCATAGGCCTTTGACCTTGAGGCCACCCGGGTCCTAGAAGAATGTGCTGGTCTGCTCTGTTTCCTGCCCTAAATTTTAGCACCTTGAAAAGCTCCCCCTTCTGCTCTGCCCAGTTTATACAAGAAAACAGATGCCATACTATGTATTCCACATATGATGAGCCTTAATTTAGGGAAAGAGAAGCATTGAAGCAGTTATTTCTCAAAGTTGTAGATCTCTTAAGTGTGGTATGGAGACTAGCAGCATCCATATTACCCAGGAAATTACTAGAAATGCACAGTTGGGGGCTGCACCCCAGGCCTACTCAATCAGTTTGTGGGGATGGAGGAAAGCAACCTGTGTTTTACCCAGCTTTCCAGGTGCTTCTGACACAGGTAAAGTCTGAGGACCACTGCTTTCAAGTTATGGATCTTACATCTACCTACAACTGTCTCCCAAGCCTCAAGTGCTGGCCTCTCTTTTCCAAACTCTACCCCAGGACCATTCAGGGGAAGGAGATTCTGAGAACTATGCTTTCCAGCTTCTCCTCTGCAGAGTAGGTCTTAGGGGTAGCAGTGGCGCCAAAGGGATAGGCCAGCACACCCAGTAAGCACAAACTTGTGACAGCTACATCTCAGATGGTTCTGACTATATGTACAAGCGGTCATGTACCAACTCATGTGCCAGATTCTGTCCATAAGGAAGTCCCCCTATATCTTTACCATGACAGATCTTCTCAAAGTCTACAATTAAAACTGTCTTTTGGAGAGGTGGGGGGCATTAGATTGCTTGGCTTGCTCTTGTAAAGTATTTATAGCCCAAGGCTTTCAAGGGCTAAAATATGTGCCCAAGAAACTTTTCTCTACACCACAAATGGCCTCAGCCCTTCTCCTATATGTGAGAGTTTCACATAAAGAAGTCCCTGAGGTTTGAGTGAGGAGTAATACCAAAGTAGTACCCAAGTAATACCAAAGGTGGGAAAACACTTGAGCCAAAGTAGTTAGCAGAGAACTAAAGGAGTGCTGTGGGGTTAGTAAGTAATGGACTGCTAACACTCTAGCTCACCTGTTTTTATAACTTGAAAAAGTTATATACAAATACCCCAGAATTTAATAGTCACTGACATCTTATGTATTCATTAGCATAGTAAGTCAGTTTCCTAATTGACACAAAAGTATTTTGACAGCACTGGGCAACTGTTGTCAAGGGGAGAATGAAGGAGAGGCAGGTGAGACAGTGAGGGTGTCGAAAGCATACATCGTTGACTATAAACAATCAAGACACTGCTAATAGATTTCATTTTTAAAAAAATTTCAAACATTTGGGAGCATCCACCATGAACCTGGCATTGTGTTAGACCCCAAAGAAAAAAGGAAGAATATGACACAGTCCTTCTTTTCATAGAGGTTACATTCCAGTAAACAGACATATGAACAAAAACTTTAAAAACAAATAAATTAGTGCTGTGGTTTGGGTGTGGGTAACTTGCTCTGAGATCACTGGAGAGAGGAAGTATTGCTGCTTGGGAGATGTGTTGGATATCTTCCCTTTGCCTCTTTATAACTATTTTCAACCCTTCTGCATCCTCTAGGTAGGCTGGCTGTGGTAGCCACCCCGCAAGATGGCACCCAGTGATCTGCATCCCCTGGTTTTTATGTTCCTATATAACCCTCTCCCATGCTGTACTAGGGTTAACCTATGTCAGAAGTAATGGTATGTGACTTTCAAGGTTACTTCATAAAAGACATTGCAGCTTCTCTATTGCTCTTTCCCTCTCCTGGATCCTCTTTTGGATCACCTGCTCTGGGGGAAGTAAGTGGCCATGTCATGAGGCCACCAGGTAACTTTATGGAGAGATCTTCATGATGAGGAACTGAGCCTCCAACCAAAGCCATGAGAACAAAAGATCTTGAAATCAAATTCTCCAGTCTTCGGATGACTACAGCCTCAGCTGACTTCATAAATGCAACATTATGAGAGACCCTGAGCCAGAATCCAGCTAAATCTGTCCAGAATTCCTGCTCTACAGAGACTGTAAGATAATGTTTGCTATTTTAAGCTACTAAAAGTAGAAAGCAGAGTGAGGTTGGCAATTCGGTTCCTAGACTTGTTCCCTATTGAGACCTCATGTGTTGCCTATGAAGGTCTCAGTTGCTATTTTATGGTTACCCCCATACAGTTACTGTCACCAGGTCCTAGTGACCACACTATTCCCTTGCCCTTTTAGGCCCTGATGTTACAAGCTCCATTGTCCTGCATTCCTTCCCTTGTAGCTGCCATATACCTAGTCCATACCATTATAAAGAGTCCCTTTATGAACTCTCCTCAAATTACCCAATTTGAGTGTGTACCTGTTCCCTGCTGAAACTATGATGAATACCAACAGAGAGAATTAGGAAGGCTCAAAAGAAGTAATATTTGATCTGAGACTTAAAGGGTGAGTGCCATCTTGTCAAATAAAAAAGGAAGAGCAACACATGTTCTTGCATCAATAAAGTAAAAGATTTCATTCCAAAGCTTTATAGTTATAGCTGCTTAACTCTGTGGGACACCATTCACTCTGTGTTCTATGTGGATGGCATCTAGAATTATGTAATAAGATCATAACTGTAGAACTGGATTCAGTCCACATCCAAAGGTGCATATGAAATATGATTTTCTAAATTTTCTACAATCTCACTTCTATTTCTATTTCAAACAACCCATTCCACAGATGACAGAAACTTCTTTATCATTCTGAGATTTCTGCTCTTCCTCTGTCCCCTAAGATGGAATGGGGCAATTGAGAGATTAAAATTTATTTTCAGTTAATACTTTAAAAACATCTAGCTACATTCAATGACATTTTATTTCTTCGGCGTATACTAATTCAGTCTTTGTTATATTTCAGTGTGGGTTAGAATGGGTTCAGAGTGGCCTATGAAAAGAAGTTCTGACAAACAGCTGATTAGGCTGAGCACAGTTGCAAGAGTACATTTAATTTCTGTAAGAGAACAAATAATTTTTAAAGACTAGCCCATCAGCTGTTTGTATGCAAATAGGAATGCTAATTATAAATGTGTTTTATCTACACACTACAGCAGTTCGACAGGGCTTTCACTTGGAAGTCTTCCGTCAGAACTTTGTGAGAGCTGTTTGAGATGCTATTTGCATTTAAAATATATTTCTTTAAAAACATACTCAAATTTAGTCCGGTAACTAATTTACATTGATCTTCCACTCAATTAATGCCCACTGATGAAGCTTAACCACAGCTCTTTTAGGGGTGTTGGCAAAAAACAGTCAAAAGCATTAGAATATAATCTCTAGGATCAATGAGGCATAGTGAAATCTCAAATCCAGATTATGAAAAACTCTTGAAATACCTAATTAAAATAAGAAATAACCACCTACTCAACCAGCTGAGCTGAAGAATTTATCTAATAAGGTTATTGGCTAAATAATATTGCAGACAAGGGAGGAGAATGGAAAAGATCCCCATATCACAAAGGCCAAATCGAAGCCAAAGTTAAATATGCTGATCCTTGCTTCAGACCTGAGATAAAATGTAGAAATGCTGGTGCTTACCATTGATTAAGCATCTGCTTAGAATTTCTTTATTTCTTTTTCTGCTTTCACAGAACACCTGCTAAGAAAGTGCACAAAATTTCAAAGTCATTGGAAACCAGAACATGAACTAATCTTTCCATCCTGGTATAGTAACCCCAAGCGTCTGTTGTAAGTGCCAAACTGAGTGTTGAGCCACAGGAAACAGGGCTATGATTTTGTTCCTAGCAAGCTATACTAAGAAAAGCATCTGTGGAATTTTGCATCCAAGGTATAAGGACAGTTCTGGCTTAAAATATTTATTTCTATTATCCTGTCATTGTTGGGCTGGGAGCTCTCTGCTGCTCCTCTGACTGGATGGGGAAGGAGGAAGACATCCTCCATCTTCCTTGATCACTCTACCCCATCCAGTTTCTTGGGAGATGATAAAGATAACATATTCCAGTTATATACACACACACATGATTCACAAACCACATGTCCCCTTCTTTTGTTTTGAAAATAATCTTTACACTAAGTTGCAGTCAGGTTAGGCTAGGATGTACTATGATAACATACCCCAAATCTCAGTGGCATTAAACCACAGATTTATCACTTGCAGGACATGTACTTCGTTATGTGAGGACTCTATTCTAAGTCGTCCTTCCACTGGGACTGAAGCTGATGGAGCGGCCACCCATCTGGAATGTTGCCTGGCTCTATACAAAATAACACTCTAATTCTTTAAACTTCTGCTCATGTTTTGTTGGCCGACACATGTCACCAGAATATGCCTGAATTCAATCCCAACATGTGATAAATGAATAAAAATCAAAATTATTGTGAACATTCCTGTGACTCTTCGAAAAATTCTATATATTCTTGCTGGGAGGAGGTAGTCAGAAAGGCAGAAGAATGAAAAGAACAAAAGCAAAAAAGTAAAGGAAAGCAAAAGCAGATTAGAGATACATATTTGAGGAAATGTGCTGAAGAAAGATGAAATTTGTAGAGATAATTTTTAGTCACTCATATGACCTATATATAGATTTTTGGCAGTTGCATATGCACCAGCAATCTCTCTTCTCACCTCTTTACTTTGGCTCTTCAACCAATAAGGAGCGACAGGCAGAGAGAGTAATAAGCTGACAAGATAGCACCATAATTGTGGGGGGGCAGTGGGGCAGGCGGTGGGTGTGGGTATGTGTGAATATGTATGTTAGTATGAAAGAGTTGTCATATGTAAAGCAGGTGGTTTTACTAAGCCTACAAGAAAATGACCAGAGTTGAGTTTTCTGAGATTCAGTAGCTGGAGCAAAATAGATACATCAAAGGCTCTTGGAGGTGTCCACATCCTACTCTCACCAGGAGATCCTTGGCTAAGAAAGTGAGAGATGTCAGAGATTCTGTAGAACATGCTCAGTACACTGAAACATGTGAGTCAAGAAAGAATCTCAGAGAAGAAAAGACATGTTAAGTACAGATGAACAATGCTACTGATGGCAGAAGATTTCTCATCAAAAATAATGCAAGCAAAAATACAGTGGAGCGACATCTTAAATGTACTCCGCCCTCACCACCACCCTTCCCTCCAGTCCTATCAACCTAGAATTCTATATCCACTGAAAATATCTTTGAAATAGGTTAAAAAGAGACTCTTTAAAACATACAGTCTAAATGAATTTCTCACCAGTAGACCCACAAAATGAGAATAAAGGTAGTACTTCAGGCAGAAGGAAGATGAAACCACATGAAAATATAAATCTACACAAAGGAATGAAGAACACTGAAAACAGTAACTACATAGTGCTCCACAACTTATCTCCAATATCTAAAAATGCCAGTCTCCAAGAGGTTCTCCGTGAACTGCAAAGTTGATGTTAGAATTACCGTCTGGAGGCGCTAGAGAAACACAAGTGTTGGTACCTTTTAAAGTCAAGTAAATTTCAATACATTAGAGAAAAAGGGTGATGTGATTGTGGCAACTACTGAAGAATACATTTTTTCCACAGCAGAGAAGTGATAGGTTTCATGCAATTTATCATCTTTGTCTTTGTTCAAAAGGTTTTTTAGAACAAAAATCAGAATAAAGTTGGGTTTTTTTTTTTAATCTTGAGACTATAACAAATCAAACAGTTCATGATTCCTTCATGGTCAGTCAATCAAACTACTCATCTAGGCTGGATAAATTTAAGAGCCACACTGTAATTTGATTCACTGTGCATTGCAAATAGTTCATTCACTTGACTGATACTTACTGAGCACCTTCTATATACTAAACATTATGCCAGTGCTGTGGACAAAACAGTGAACAAGAAAGACATAGCCTCTGACCTTTTGGTGCTAAGATCCTATTGATTTCTGACTTTCACAGACTTACTATGTCTTTAAAGAGCAGACCAAATGGGTAAAGTGTATAAGATCTTTTAAATGGCTCCTTTAAATTCCCCTTTCCTCAAAATTCCTCCCTATCTCAAAGTACTCATACCTGAATATCCACAATCCCTTGGCCTTCAGGCTTTGTTCCCTGTGTAAATATCCACAAACTAGGATTAAGATTAATGTAGGAATGCAGTGTGGGGCAGGAGGCACATATAAATCCCAATCAGTCAGTTTTGACTTCATCTATAAGAATTTAACAGAGCCTCCTTTGTTGTGACCAGATTCCGATGAGGAAACATCTGGTTTAAGAGATCCCAAGGACACTGGGATACTAGAGGTGGGTAGACTGAGGGGCCTGGCCTGGGAGGCGAGGACTATAGAGTGCCTCAGTTCTGTCCGATGGCTGGCTATGTGCCATGGGCCGACTAATAATGGAGCAGTAAGTGTACCACAGCAAATTCACTGGATGTTCACCAGGTAATATCCAATCTCCCCCATTCCACTCGGCTCCTCTATCCACTACACTTCCAGCAATTACTGAGTCCACTGGTCTCCCTAGAATTAATCACAGATGTTCTATGCATTATTATGTCAGACACTTACTCAACTCATGTCACTTCTTTTTGTTTAATTTTTGGCTATCCCAATAAATAGCAAGGCTTTTATGAGTGTGAGCTTTATCTTCCTACATCTTTATGGGAGACAGTTTGGTGAATTGAAAAGAACACTAAATTGATTTAAAATGGTTCCCCATACCATTTAGTGTGTAACTTAGATAAGCCTTCATTCCTATCTATAAAGTGGAAATTATGTCACCTCTTTTGCCAGGTTTTTGTGAGAATCCAATGACTTTATAAAGTGTTTTATAAGTTCCCAAGAAGCTTACTACTACTTATAAGTTCCCAAAAAGTTTACCACTACTCTTTACACCTAATAAAAATAATAATTATCAAAATGTTGTTTATGATGCCACGTATTCTGTCAAATGCTTTATGAAACAGTCTCATAAGGCAAAAAGGAACCCTCATACACTACTGGTGGGAATGCAAATTGGTACAACCACTATGGAAAACAGTATGGAGTTTCCTTAAAAAACTAAGAATTGAATTACCAAATGATCCGGCCATTCCTCTTCTTGGTGTTTACCCAGAAAAACTGAAAACATTTATCTGAAAAGATATATGTGCCCCGATGTTCATAGCAGCATTATTCATGGTGGCCAGGACATGGACGCAACCAAAGTGTCCTATGATGGATGGTTGGATAAAGAAGATGTAGTACATATACACAATGGAATATTGTATATTCCATCAGCCATAAGAAAAGATGAATACTGTCATTTGCAACAGCATGGATGGATCTCGAGATAATCATGCTATATGAAATAAGTTAGACAGAAAAAGTTGAAAACCATGTGATTTCACTCATATATGGAAAATAAAACTGAAAGCAACAGAGATTCATGGACATGAACTGTCCCTGAGTTCGTCCAGAGGGAAGGAAGGGAGGGAGATGGTAAATAGGAGTAAAAGGGGTCAAATATTTGGTAACAGAAGGAAATCTAACTTTGGGAGGCAAACACACAATGCAATATATATATATGACATAGTGTTGAATTGTATACTTAAAACGTATTTGATTTTATTAATCAATGTCACCCCAACAACTTAAAAAAAAAAACCTATAAGGTCGGTAGTTTTGTTATCCTCATATTCAGATGAGAAAATTGAGACTTAGAGAAGTTGAACTACTTGCCCAAGGAAGGTCATACAACACATAAATAGCAGAGGAGGGACTCCTTTTATTTGTTTTTCTTTGTATTTTTCTTTGTGCCTAGCAGAGTGGTTGGCACCAAATACGTGTAGTAAACGCTGATGACATAGTTAAGCCTATTTATACCGTTCATGTAAGGAAACAGATCTGTCTTTCCCTTTGTGGGCTCCCCTGCTGTAATAAGTTTATATTATAGATTTGCTTCTGAACAGCAACAACATACCCTGAGGTTTACCAGAAGCCCTGTGACACTGTGCTCTGTATAACAGGGTATGACCACATTTAATGCTGGGCAGCATTAACTTTCTACTTTCAAGATTTTCACTCTTCGTCCCTACTCATAAATAAATCTGCTCCCTGGCAGGTACTACTTAAAACCTGTCATCTGACTTTCTCAACCTGGAAATTCTTGAGGGCAACTGAATTTGCCGAGTGATACCTGCGTCTCTCAGTGTCGGACAGCCTGAAGGCACTGAAGTGCTTTATTCACTACAATGACTGCTCCTTCCAGGGTTTATCTCCCCTTCCTCCTAGAACACAGATTTGCCAATTCAAAGTTACAGCATTTACCACAATTCTAAAAGATATTTACAGTTTTTATCTGCAGGTGAAGGTTCTGGTTCAAAGAGCCTTCTTTGCAGTCTTAACTGCAAAAAGTACACAAATCCACTTTGTCTTCTTGTGACCTCTTGTTCAGGCTTAATGCAGTCTTATTGAACCCCTTAAAATAATCCCCCCAAAATCAGAATTTCAGAGTTTACATTTTACAGATGAACAGTCAGAGGTCCAGGGAGGGGATGTGGCTTTTCCAGGATCACACGGCTTGTTTTCAGCAGATGTTGGTGAGATTCCACTCCCCTGAGTTCCTAGTGCACCGTGCTGTTATCCCGAAGATCTTATTTGGCCCTAACTCAGTAACCAAGATTCCCACGTATCTGGTGAATCCAGATCTTTAGGGATCAATCCTAAAATGCTGGTGGATTGAAAGTGACCTTTAGGGGAGAAAAAAAATCTCCTCAAAATTCAGGTTTCTGTCCTCTTGACATTTTCAATCATCTCTACATAGTAAAATTATGCAAATTACACAGAGCTCAAGAGCTGGAAATCTCTTTACCAGTAACCACACCATTCTGAACAATGAGAATACTGGGAAAGCAAGGGCACAGCATTATTCCATTATATGTCAAGCCGGTGACATTTTGTCACTTTTCATTGGCAAGGCAGGCTTGGTCCCCTCTTGCCTTGCTGATTCCCATTTTGAAAACATCATACAAAATTATATGAAAGTTGTCACCAGCCTTGTGCTTTACTTTTTACTTAAAGCTGTTTGGAAGGATCCCTGGGCATCATGCTGGATAGTTGAACCACAAGTTCAGCCTGGTATGACCTGCTCCATTCTGGATTCTTGAGAAAAATCATTTGTTTGCATCGAGCCTTACAGCATCAGCCCTGGAGTGGCGGCAAGTGCAGCCACACAGAGCCAAGTATACGTCTATCTCAGTGGTTCTCATATTCATGCCAAGAGGTTCTCAGTTACGCCTGAAATTCTCAAGAAGTTTCAGTGTTCTTGGAGCATCTAAAGAAGAGGGAACAAACAGAAAATAAAAAGTGCTAGCAGCCAATGAGCCAAGAGAAGAGCATGTGGTTGAGGATGCTGATAAATCTATCTCTCTCTGACATCCTTGGCTATCACCCTCATCTACTCCTGCAGATGCTGCATCCTGCTGGGGCATTTGATTGAATTTGTGGAGCAGACAGACGGCATCGGCTTGGTTGTAAAGAGAGTATTGTCATAAGAGGTGATACGCTTTACTTGGGAAGAGATGATGAATTTAGACCACTGAGTCCCTTGAAATTATTAAATCAAATGTTAAGAAACCTGGACCAGGGCAGGAGAAAGGGGGGTAAGTCATCAAGGGAAGGAGGAGAGGAACGTTATCTGCTTTCCCAGGCTTTTACCTCTGGCTTTATAGCCATCCTCTCTGTTCTGCTCCACGGTTTCTGGTTTAAATTAGCACTAAATGAAATAGAATTAAAATATGATGAAGTAGCCTTTGGGTGACTCTGCTTTGCATTTAAATCCTGAAAAACTTTGCATTTCCAAATTCTGAATACTTACTGGTTCAATGCATAATTTGAGTTTAAGAATAAGAGTGATTTTTACAGCTTCTTTTTAGGAAAGAAGAAATGATTGCTAAATTTAACAAGTCAAAATGTGAGGGTTAAAGAGGAAAACCTACAGCAGCTGAGAGAACAACCTCTGGTCCCTGACCTCTGCCTCCATGCATGAACAGGAAAGAATTTAGGGGATGGATTTGACCTTTCTTAGGAGTTGAAGAAGTTTACAATATAGTTGTAGCCTTTAGACTGGGCCTATCTGGTACCTTTCAATTCTGGTATGTGACTGTAGACCAATTCAAATTAAATGTCGAGCCAGAGGAGCTGCTAGATTTTAAGGAACCACTTTGCCCATCTCCCTTATCCACCACTCCAACTGTTTTTATTGAAGCTCAGAAAGGTTTGGTGGCTTATCTAAGATTGTCCTCCTGGGCATCAGCAGACTGATTATCATATTACCATCAACCATCCCCTCTCTCACAGCCCCATTCTCTCACAGTTCCAGGTTGAAAAACCAAAGCCACTAAGATAAAACCATGGGAACCCCAAAAACTGGAGACTCTCTGAGATGCAACTGAAAAAAAGAAGGCTCTTGACTCATCCCAAGACAGACTTTTTTGATAGATTCATCATAAAGTGTCATATTTAGAAACATTTCTTGAGATCAATCTTTTTGAGGATACAAACTTCCCTGTGTAAGTTGACAGAGAAGAAACTTCTTCAGTGGACACAGACATATTATTGGTTACAAACCATTTGAAACCCTCACTCCTTCGAAGAGTTCTGAAACCATATACTAGGAGGATGATTATGTAAGAAGAATCTTCAAATATTAACAGCACTTTGAAGAGAAATATAAAGACCACTGCTGTAAATTCTTGTTAATTATAGTTACTGAGGAATTAAATCCTGTGTCTTGAGCAAAGAAAAAAGAGTCTCTGGGGTTCTTTTCTGCATTCAGAAAACAAGATATCTTGGAAAGTTCCATAGAGCAAGAATGTTCAGTGTTTCTAATAGGTAAGGGATATGACAGATAATAAATGAATCAATCTAAATGGTGAAAAATGATCAGGTTTACATAATATAGTAAAAGGTATATTTTTTGATACATCAAATAGAAAAATATCATTTTTAAATCATAATTCTCTGTCTTTCCATTTAGTTCTGGTAGAAGTTTATATTCTCAGAGGATAATTTGAAATACTACAGACTTTAAAAATGTTCATGCTCTTTAAAATCTAACTGTATTATAAGTGTTCAAAACAACCTTGCTGAAGGGAGTGGGTAATAAGGTGCTGACCTAAGTAACTTTAAAAGTGAATAGAGTCTATAAGACTAAAGGCTATTTGGGGTCTTTCGTGCTTCCATTATAAGTCTGATGATTTTTTGCTCTATTTCTTTAAAAAATGCCAATAGAATTTTGATGGGGACTGCATTAAATCTGTATAATGCTTTAGGTAATAAGGTCATTTTAACTGTGTTGATTCTTCTAGTCCAAGAACATGGAATATCTTTCTATTTCTTTGTGTCATCTTCAATTTATTTTAATATAGTCTTATAGTTTACATTGTATAGGTCCTTCACATGTTTTGTTAGGTTTATTCCTAGGTATTACATTCTTTTTGTTGCAATTGCAAAAGGAATTTTTCTTCATTTCTTTTTCTGATAATTCATTATGAGAATATAGGAATACCAGAGATTTTTGAACATTGATTTTGTAACCTAAACTTTACTGTTTTGTATTATTTCTGATAGTGTTTTAGTGGAATCTTTAAGGTTTTTTATATAGAGAATCATGTCATCTGCAAATAGTGACAGTTTGACTTCATTTCCTATTTGGATGCCTTCTATGTGGGAGATAAATCTAAAAGTAACAAATAAACATGACAAGCAGGGACTCATGGACATGGACAGTGGACTAGTGGTTACCAGAGGAAACAGGGGAAGGAAGAGTTAGGGGTAAAAGGGGTCAAATATGTGGTGATGGAAAGAAATCTAACTATGGAGGGTGAACACACAATACAATATATATGCAACATACTGTTGAATTGTACACTTAAAACTTATTGGATTTTGTTGATCAATGTCCCCCCAATATTTAATAATATAAAAGGAAAAAAATAAAAATAACAAAAAAAATAAAACATCTATCTCATGAAAAAGAAAACTAAAAGCAGAAGAAATTGCACATAAGCACTGCAATCTAGTTGATGAAGCTGTTCCTCAAAAGAATATGGATTAACAATTCTGGAACCACTATACATAGACATAGTAATTGAACAATTAAGTAAATGGGTGGGAGGGGAGGAGTAGAGTTCCTCACTGTTGGAGTGAGAGATTACAAATAAGCAAGTAAGGAAGCCTAGAATGACCCACGTGCTAATGGATTAGAGTTAGAGATATCAGTATAAACTCATGTGTGGCTTAATATAGATACAGATGGGCATATATAGAAGTGTTTATAGATATGTTTATACATGGGTTAGAACACATAAATATATCTTCTTTCTCTATCAGATAAGAGGACCTGGGAGAAAAGACATGCTAGTGGCAACGAGCAAGCCTATCATCCATTTCTTTGTTTCCAATACTAATATTCTTTTTCTAATAAAAGGAATCAGGGCTCCTTGAAGAAATGGCTGATTCTAGAACTGGAACAGGAAATGTGCAAGATGAGCCTGGAACATTTTGTAGTGTCAGAAACTAAGAAAATGCTAAAACAAACAAACAAGTAATGATCTTCACTATGATGGTAAATGTCAAAGGGACACAGGAGCCAACTAAATAAAAAATTAGAGCAACAAGATAAAAAATTAGAGCAACAAAATAAAAAATATAGAATTGGATTATAACACAATATAAAAAGTAAATTATAACTCAATTATTATAAAATAAATATCGAGTCCATACTGATATAAATAAGTACCTGAATAAATTGGGTCAACACAAATCTCCCATGCAGAATAATTCCAAATTATTTATGTAGGTACTCAGTTCTCAAAGAAAAACAAAGCTAATCATACTATGTAATGTCCAGGAAGGATGATTAATAAGCTTTTAACCTGCTCTTTAGTTTCACATTTGGTTGAAATCCTTTACAGGAGTCATATTTAGGTTGAAGCAAGTGTATTTCATAAAGGCAGCAATAAACTTATCTGTTCTGAATGTTACAGTTTTACTAGCATTTCTGGAGAGTGAGAAAGTTCATTCTGACCCCTACTCATCCTTATATCTAGATTACAATCATATCATGAAATTTGAAATCCAGCAGACACTTCAATAGGCCATTTCTCTGCTTTGCTTCCCCCATGCCTCTAGAGTTTGATTTAGTAATAAAACTGAACCCCCTCATTATTTCAGTATAGCCAAGAGGAAATTAGTTCTGAAGCCACATTAATTCTTAATTGGGTATATTTTATTAAATGAAAAATGGGAATTACCAGGTACTCGCCTGCACCCTAACAGAATAACTCTAACAACTATGCAAAACAGCCTCTGTGGATCTCAAATCTCCCCCTCTTGTCCTGCCTTGTCTATGACTGATTTTCCACCACAGGATATGAGCATGAAAGAATTAGGTGTGATTATCACAATGTTGAAGATGACAAAGATAATACATAATATTTTATTGAGCACTTACTCTGTGCCAGATACTGTGTTATTATTTTAGGTTTTTTTCGATTTTTTAATAAGGATAAGTTGGATTCAGAAAGGCACAAGAAGCTAAGACAACTTTACCTTCCTCCTGCCTGTGGCTTTCAGTTATGTTATCCTGTCACACTGTTAGATACTATATCAGTCAGATAACATTTTTCAAGTCACATTCACGTATGAACAAATATCTCCGCTTTGCTATTACAAAAAATCCAGTCCAGTGTTACATCAAAGTTTCAATCTCTCAATCAATTTGAAGCTCCTCCTGAAGTTCAGGGTTGACTCAGACTGAAGACACCTGCAAAGGGCAAGAGGAGTGTAGGGCGTGATCCTCTTCTCTGCTACATTTCTACCTTTTTTCTTCTTCTTTGTTCACCACCTGCCTCTAATGATGGTTAGAGGAAGGAGAGGGAGAGAGGAAAGGGAAGGAGCAGATAAGATCTTATCTGACTAGTGCCGATGTAATCTGGTGTTACTATCCTCTGAGGGCGGCATATGCCCAAATTCTTGTTCTTATGGGGCACTTTGAGGGTCTCCTCACTGTGTACTTACTATTGACCAGTACCTGACACTGCCCCTCTAACTTGGCTCCTGGAATTCCTCCTTAGCATCTATTTATAACAGAATATCCCACATAATTCTTTCCGTTAGTTACCTAGTCCTGTCAGGAAGATCTCTAGAGGCAGGACCCTTTCAAGATGCCTCAACCCAATTACGTTCCATGGATCCACTCTAGCCCATGGGAAACACCTCCTCATTTCCCACTACCAGTGGAAGCTACCTTGCTTCATTGTAGCTTTTGCTCCCTGCTCATGCATCAGGAGCAGCTCTGATCAGATAAGACTTTGCTCTTCTCCACTAATCCTCTTTTTTCTATGTTTAATCCTGGAGGAGCCAGAAAGAGTGCTTAAAAGTGTGGGAGAAGGTGAAAAGAAGAGATAAGGAAGCGAAGGAACCAAATATGACCTTATTTTAATCTTTTCCATAATAGATTTCTAAGCATGTGTCATGACTGAGCTAAAATGGGAAAGAGGGTAACATTAGCATTAAATGACTGCTGAAGTTTGTACATTAGGACTAATTGTGTTCAGTACTTTAATATGTTAAAATAAAACTGAACCACAAAGAGATACCACCTGACACTCATTTGAATGGCTACTGTTAAAAAGAAAAAGAAAATAAGTGTTGGCTGGCAAGCATGTAGAGAAATTGGAACTTTTGTTCATTGTTGGTGGGAATGTAAAATGGTGCTGCCACTATGGAAAACAGTGGAGCAGTTCCTCAAAAAAACTAAAATACCATTATCATATAATTTAGCAATTCCACTTCTGGGAATATACCCCTCAAAACTGAAAGCATGGTTTTGAAGAGATATTTGTACACCAATGTTCATAACAACATTATTCACAATAGCCAAAAGTTGGAAGCAATCCCAAAGTCAAAAAACAGATGAACGAACTGTTGTATAAAATATTTTATACATAATTGTATAAATTATATGTAATTATGTATAAATCATAGAATATTATGCAGCCTTAAAAGGGAAGGAAATTCTGATACATGCCACAACATGAATGAACCCCGAGAACATTAAGCTAAGAAAAATAAGTCAATCACAAAAAAGACAAATATTGTATTTGTTCATTTACTTAGAGTAGTCAATTTAATAGAGACAGAATGGTGGTTGCCAGACTGGGGGGCAGGGATGAAAGGAGAGTTATTGCTTAATAAGTATAGAGTTTCAGTTTTGCAAGATGAAAAGACTTCTGGAGATAGATGGTCACACAACAATATAAAAGTACTTAATATCGCTGAATCATACACTTAAAAATGATCACGATGGTAAGTCTTATATTGTATATATTTTACCACAATTAAATTTTTTTAACTGAAATATAACCTTACTAAAGTAATAAAACTGTGATTAACAGAAAAAAAACTGAAATGTTAACATATGAAAATAAAACCTGTAAGTGACGAGAAAAGCAATGAGATCAGCTCAAAGTGTAAATAAGAGTTCAACATGGTGTTATTGAAAGACAGTAGTAAGAGAAGGAAACTAATGCTTCTTCATGATTTATTCCCACTAAAGACAGCTTGTTCCATAAACTAATTATAGTACTAATTTTTTCCTATAATAGTTTTATGAGTTGAAGTGGAACAATAAATTTTCTGAAGAAATAGAGTGTTCTTAAATGATACATTCTGATCGTCCATTAAAATAAACCAATTTCATTTACTATTATCTATATAGATCTCTTTGGATGGGGTCTCCCTTCTAGTAACTGTTATAAAATTCAAAATGGTATGTTTCAAATAGAAGAGTTATTTGGGAGTAGGAGGACTTTTCTAATTCCTAATAAGGTACCTGAAAGTAATCAATCTCAAAGTGGATATGAAATGGAAGAAATTGTTTGATCACTGAACACTTATCAACCAAAACCTACCTCCTTCTGGCAAAATATAGGTTTAGATTTCAGTTGGTCTGTAAATCCAGTGAAGCTCCAGATAAATGACCTACCTTAGCTCCTGACAGTGGATACGGTAACCACTAATCCACTGTACCTTTATGTTGTCATTTATTTTTCATTTTTTATGCCCATTGTCTCAAATCTTGAGACAGCCCTTGGTCTGCTCTATCAAAGTACAGCAGGTAACTCAGTCACTCTCTTGTTGCAGTCTACATGGAGTAGTTGGTGAAATAAGTCAACAGAATTCATTGTTGTTATTTTTGTTGTTGGTTTCTATTTATTAGCAGCATTTTTAAGAATTGAGAAATTGCGAAATTTCTATTTCAATCACGTCTTTTCTGGAAGTTCTTGACAAAAGCAATTTAGGCTTCTAATATTCCCTAGTTGGACAAGAGGTCCAGCACACTTCAATTAACAAAAACATTTATTCTTTTTCTTTCATTAAATCCAGAAAATGTTGATGTTTTCATGTTTTTCTTCAGTATTGGTTCAGCTCTTCAGGAGCTGGAGAGATCAAGATCTTTGAAAACAGAACCAGGAAATTGAAATGGAAGCAAATAAATAATAGATGGGTATTAAGCTGGTTGCTTTATACTCTATGAAATAGAAGTACAATGCCTGTGTTGGTGAGTCCTTATAGAGAAAGTGAAATTGGTCACATTGGGTGTTGTAACTATCTATTGCTGTATAACAATTATCCAAAAACTTATCAGCTTAAAACAATAAGCATTTATCATATTATAGTTTCTGTGAATCAGGAATTCAGGTATGGCTTAGCTGGATGATTCTGGCTCAAGGTCTCTCATGAGGTTGCAATCGAGATATTAACTGCTAGGGCTGAAGTTATGTCAAGACTCCATAGGAGCTAGAGAATCTGCTTCCAAGATGGTGTACTCTTGTGACTGTTAGAAGATGGCCTCAGTTCCTTGCTGTTGTCAGGAGACATCAGTGCCTTGCCACACGAATGCTCTATGGGACTCTATGAGTGTTTTCACTCCATGGTTGTAGGCTTCTCCTCAGAGTGGGTTAGCCAAAGAAGAGATCAAGGAAAAAGGCAAAGTAATTTTTTTTTACCTAGTCTTGGAATCCAAACACCATCACTTCCACCATATTGTATTTATTAGAAGCAAGTCACTAAGTTCAGCCCACATGCAAGAGGAAGCAGATTGAGCTCCATCCTTTGAAAGAAGGAGTATGAAAGAGTTTGTGTACATTTTTTAAAACCACTACATTAGTATTTGGTGATGGCGGTTGCTACCTTTATTTGTTTGTTTTGCACTTATGCTCACAGTAAGCAGAAGTATGCTCACAGTAAGCAGAAGTATCCTCAAGTGAAACAAATATGGATGTCAGTTATGAAGAATTATTTTAGTAAAATATGCGATACCCTTGATTTTTCAGCCACAAGAAGCAAAAGATTTTCTTCTTGGAATGGTAAGAAACTGAAATTCCTAAAAACATGTACTCCAAAATTCTAGGTAAGAATCAAAACATTTTAAAATAAAAATTCTTTCAGTATTTTTCTCTTTTTCAGTACAAAAAGTGATATTTTAATAAAATATCATCAATTTTTAAAATTTGTTAATGTTTATATACAGTTACATTCCTGGATTCAAAATGACTCAGGTCCAATCTTATTTCCTTCCTAATAACAATAGTTTAATCAAGTAGGTAATTTCTGATGAAAACCAAATGCCCTATCTTTTATAAAAATTACCACAAACTTCTCACTTAATCAACTAGCATTCATGGTGTAAATTAACATTAGTGGTATAAAACTTTCAAGTTCTATCTAGGTTGATTAAACAAGGCAACCAGGGACCATTCATATTAAATTGCCTTGAATTTCAACAGCATGCAAGCTCTACCACATATTATTTATACTATTTTCCTTTTATATAATACATTTTAAAAATCACAAGAGAAATGAACATTTGAAACATTGTTAAGAGAATCAGAAAAACTTCTTTGGGGCTATTCCGTATACTATTATTAAATTATTTGGTAGGTTTTTGGAAAATACATCCAGAAATGGTTGTTTTTATGGCTTCTTTTTTCTAAATAAGATCAAAATATTGGTCATTATGCTGCCCTTAAAATTATCTTTGTTATCAAAACTAGCATCAACACATTATTATAGGTTGTCACAAAGCCCACCTGTCTTTACATTTTCTAAGTTGAACTTACAGTTTAAAGATGATGGTTTAAGTCAGAATATCCACTTATCTTCTTGGGAACCACCTGAAAGCCACAAGAAGAAAGAGAAATAAAAAATGCAAACTCCATTGTGGTGAAACTGACAAGAGAAAATTCCATACTACCAAATACATAAAAAGGCTACCCAAAACAGAGCTCAGATAGGGATAAACAAATGGCCAAAAAATGGAAAAGCCAAAGAAGTAAAAGAGAAGGTCACAATTTCAATTTTGTATGAGATTGAAAACAAGACTGAATTTGGAGCAAAAATCACTGAGAATAAGACAAGTCATCTGAAAAGGAGATATAATTGTTTTTAATATTTATGCACCAAGAAACATAGAACAAATACTCATAGAACATAAATCATAATCCAAGTCTCTGAAAAACTTCATAAGTTTTCTAAATATTTGGTCCTTTTGTGTAGATAGCCATACTCATACCTTTGTCAGATATGCTTCTGTCTCTAGAATTAATTTTATGTACCCTGGGAATTCAAAAGATCATATCCACAGACTTTTTAGAAGCCACTTTATGCAGATAGAAGGGTCTACTGGAGATCCTTTAGGTGGAATACATGAGGGTTTTTTTTTTTTTTTCCTAAAATTTGGGTTTAATTTCAGATCTTTGAGCCAAAAGTTCTTTAAGAGGGACTTTTAAAATTTACAATCATTAGAGGCTTTTTTTATTTTCAGTCTTTATTTTAAATATTTACTAGTATTATTACATTGTGATACATGTATGTTTCTATATTTTGTCTTCTTTTTAGAATTTATTGAACTGAATTGTCAAAAGTGCTGCCAGCCAGGATTAAGGTTATAATTGTTTAAGATATAAGACCTTTGTTCTCCCCAACTTCCTACTGTCAGGAAGCAGGCTGAGAAAGCACATCCTTTAATGCCTCTTCACAAGTGGCTAAAGAATAAGATGATAAAGAAAACTTTCCAGAAAGTAGAGATAAGAGCCACAGAGAATGATGAAATAGGGACCTACTCCTGGGAAGTAAAGTTCAGGATAATAAAGAAAAATGCTCTACTGGCAGGATAAGGGAGCCAGGCAATACTTGCTCTTAGGATGTGAGTTATTGCTATAAACCATCCATGACAGCCATGTACCTCCCCTTCATCTCCTTTTTGAAGGAGTATGCTTGTGGAGGTTAGCCTGTTCCTGGTTCATCTTTGCATGCCAGATGAGTAAAGGGAAACAATTTGTCTTTAAATTCACAGTTCTCCCAGTCAAGAGGACACAAATTCAAAACTAATATGAATGAGATTCTAGATGTCATAACTGGATGAGACTTTGGCATGTCTTATGTAAGAGTAAGTATATTTTGCATGTGAAAAGGATGTAAAAAATAGATAAAAGAGTTGACCATGGTAGAATAAATTGGCATCCTCAGTTCTTCTTGCCCTCTCAGTGTTAGAACTATATACCCACTTCTTTTGCCATGTGATTTTACAGTGACACCAACCATGGTAGGCAGAGTTTATTTTCCCACATCATTGAATTTGGGTTTGGTCATGTGACTTGTGTTGGCCAATAAAATGTGGAAATAAATAATAACATGCAAGTACCAAACTGAAAGACTAAAGAGGCATTATACATTTCCATTTGTCCTCTTGTGCTCCTGCCATTCATTTTTTGCAGTGTGACTCCAGGAAGCCACTGGACCAAAGAGAATGAGAGCTACATGGAGCAGATCTGGACTGGAGCTGCAGCCTTGAGCCTGGAGCCTGGATTAAGGTCTAGCCTAGCTTGGCTGAGTTGTGGTTAACCTGTAGATCCATGAACAAGAAATAAATATTTGTCGTTTTAAGACACTGAGATTTGGAGTGGTTTGTTACAAAGCAACTAACCAAAGGAAAAAGTGTAAGAAACCATAACTACATAAAATTTTTAAAAAATAAATAAGAAATAAGAAATAACTATAACTATAGAAATAAGAAATAACTATAACTATAGAAAATTACAGCAATTGCATAGGCTTTTTTGCCCAACTATGTGCAAATGAATTTGAAAACTTAGATAAAATGCATAATTATCTAGAAAAGTACAATATAATATAGTAAGTCTTAACAGACCAGTTTCTATAGAATAGGAAAAGTTGTCAGAGCTCTCTCTCACCAACTTCCACTTAAAAAGTAATGGGCTCAGATGGTTTCACAGGGGAATTCTACGAAATCTTTAAATAACACATACTTCCAACATTATTTAAACTGTTCTAGAGAATGAAAAAGGAAGGGAAACTTCTAAATACTTTTTCATAAAGTAATATTGATACCAAAATCCAACAAATATTCAATAGGAAAAGTAGAGTACAGATCAAGCTGATGTATGAATATTGATAGAAAAATATTTAAAGTATTAGCAATAACATCCAGCTATAATAGGGTAACACATCTGACCTAGTGGAGCTAATTTAAGAAATACAAAATATATCAATACTAAAAGAAATTTATAAATATGTTTCACCATATCATATTCTAAGAACAAAAATTATATTATTTCCATGAGTGATGCTTATAATGTATTTGATAAATTCAACATATACTGTTAGTCAAGATTCTTAATCATATAGAAATAGATGGATATCCCCTTAACATCACAAAATAAATCTGTCTTGATCTAGAGCTAGTCTCATGCTTAATGAAGAAATATTCTTAAAGCCAGGAATAAGGGATATGACTAGGATCCACATTATCATTGCCTTTTTGTTTGTTTCTTACGAACAAAACATCCATGAACATCACTGTACATATCTCATCATGGGCACAAACATGAGTTGGTTGCATTTTATGAACTTGCTAGATTAGAGTATATGAAGTTTCAATTTTTTTCAATTTATTTATTTAAATTAGTTTCAAGTATACAGTACATTGGTTAGACATTTTATATAGTTCATAAAACGATTCCCCGATTGCTCCCTTCCTCCCTTGGCCCTCCACCTAGCCATTTTATTAATGCTAACTGCATTCCCCAGGCCATGCTCCCCATCGCTGTGACCAACTATTTACTACTTTAACCCTTCACCCTATTCTCCCAGCCCCCCAAATCCCCAATTTTATAAGACAATGTAAAATAGTTTTCCAAAGGGATTACACCATATTACCCTCCCATCAACAGTGTATAGAAGATCTTATTGACCCACATTCTCACATACATTTAGTGTTGTCAGACTTCTTAATTTTGACCGTAGGCTGCAATTATTTCAATCCAAAATAAAATAACATTAATTAGACACTATACACCAGGCAGTTTTACATGAACTATTTTATTTTAACTCTATATTATTATCATCCTCATTTTACAGATGAATTTTGTCCAAAGCCACAATTCTCCCCCAACAGGCAGCCCTTCCTCCCATCTAGAAAAGTTGAAAGTCTATCTGTTGTAATGGAACAGCCCTCTAAGGAGCACAGAGTGCAGTAAACAGATCCTCACAGGACAAACACAAAATGTGTTCTTAGCAGCCTCCAGAATTCATAGCTCTAAGACAGCTTTTAGGTGTTAAGAATTCAGACTCAGGAAGCCAAGAGGTCTGGGATAAAATCTATGCCTTATTGCTTACTAGTTTAACAAAACAAACAGGATAATCAAAAATAAGATTTTTATAGAACCCGTAAATCACTAGTCTAGGAAATTTTACAGAGTTATTTTGCTACAGGCAAAAGATGTACAATTTTTTCCTCAAAATGTTTTCTAGAGTTTATAAAAATATATAGACATAAAATTCACTGGAGACAAATCAAGCTTAAAATATAAACAAATATTTTTAAGTTAAGTTCACTAAAACAGTTTTTCCATATCTTCTCTGTTACACTGTCTTTTCTTCCCTTTATCTTTATCTCAGTCAATGTGACAATATCATTCTCAAATTGTCTGGGCTCCCTATCCTAAGTTAACTTTGGCTCTATCCCCTTTACTCTTTCCAATTCCCATCAGCTAACATATCCTGTATTCCTTATGTAATAGCTATCTCATCTACCTATCTATTCATTTCTCCTTCTGCTCCTTCAATTATATTTCAGACCTCCTTTGATTTTTTTTAATATTCTTCTGACTCTCATACCTAAAGCATCTAATACACACCAACACAATTCTACAATATAGCTCCATTCATGCCATTTTTTCTGTTCAAATACTTTAAATAGAACCCCATTGCCTAGAATAAAGCCTAAGTTATTTAGCAGAGCATTCTAGATTCTCCACAATCTGATGCAGTTCCCAGTGATATGTGCAATCCTCTTTCCTCCCTCTCTTCTTCCTTCCTTATTTCCTTAAACAAATATTTACGGAGCATCTAGTATGTACTGGGCAGTGTGCTAGTCAGTGGAAATTCATTAATAAAGAAAGAAAATATAGTCCCTACCCTCATAAAATGTATGGTCTATATTGACTGAACAACACAAATACAAGTTGCCAGGTAGTTGCCTAAGAGAAATAAAAGCATATATCCATCAAAGACTTGTACATGAATCTTCATAGCATCTTCATTTGTAGCAACCTCAAACTGGAAACAATCTAAATGTCCATCAACATACAGATAGATGGGGGTCAAGATGGTGGAGTAGGTACATGCTGTGCTTGCTTCTTTTCACAACCATATCAAAATTACAACTAAACTACAGAATAGCTATCATTGGGAATCATCTGAAGTCTAGCTAAACAGAAGTCGTACACTGGAACCCCACAGAAGAGCCTACCTCTAGACTGGCAGGAGATGCAGAGATGCAAATAGGCTAGCCTCATGCCCATGTATGGCAGTTGAAAATTGATAGAAATTCTCGGCTGTGGAGGTCCCTCCAGAAGAGCGAGGGGTCCTAGATCCACATTGTGCTCCACATTGTGCTTCCAGTGCTGGGAAGAGAAGTCCCCACAACTTCTGGCTGTAAAAACTATAAGAGATTGTGGCTGAGACGAAGGGCTGAGGGAGTCGCAGATGTTCCTTTTAAGGTGTCCGTGCATGGACTTACCTGCTGATGGACTCACTTGTTCTGAGCTCCAGCTCTGGGGCAGCAGCTTAAAAAGTGCCAGAGATATATGTGGAGGAATTGAGTTGTCTGGCTTCAGAGTAAAGGTAGGAGGAACAGCTTTCTCCCAGACAGACGTGCTGGCGGAGGGCATTGTTCCTTTGTTGAGTCCTCCCCTGCATGGCATGCAGACCCAGGTGGCCACCATATCTGAGTCTCCATCAGCATAGCTAACACTGGTCGCTGTCCCCTGGTGATACCGAGACCCCACCCATCCCAACATACAGGTCAATTCCAGTGGATTTTCCATACAAATGGCCTCTCTTGGCTCATGCTGAAGACTTTCCTAAAATTTTTCAAAGGCTCACAAAACCCAAAAAAAGCATCATCTGGCCTTGGCATACCCTGTACCTATTGCTAAGCAGCCCCAAGCCTGGCTCTAGTGGTAGCCAGCCTAGGATGGTGGCTTGGCCTCTCTAAGCACTGCCAAGCCCAGTATGGGCAGTGGCCATCTCCAGATTGTTTAGTGGCTTATGCCAGTGGTCCCGGACAGGGCACAGACTGCAGCTGAACTTGACCTGAGGCAGGGCCATTCCCAGGGAGCCACAGGCTGCACATCCAATTGCTAGCTTTGGTTTGAGCCAAAGCCTCCCCCAGGGTCATATCTAAGGGTGACACACCCAAAGGCAGACAGGGCAGGCACCAGAGACCTGCTAAAGTGAATCCCGCTCTGTAGGGTCAGCCTCTGCACAACAGCTCCCCCACTGGTCATGGCCAGTCCTCACAATCAACCAGCCTAAGGGTCAATCCCTCCAACTGACAAAAAAACAGTAACTAAAGCTCAACCAACCACAATAAGAGGACACATACAACAGATACAATGAACATAACCTGGAGCACCCGGCTCAGGTGACCAGGGAAGACTGTGCCACTGGGACTCACAAGAAAACCTACTATTAAGGCCACTCTACTAAGACCAATAGACAAAGCAGCCCTAATTAAAACATAGAAACAAACACAAGTAGGCAGCCAAAATGGGGAGACAAAGAAACGTGCCCCAAATGGAAGAACAAAACAAAGCACCAGAAAAAGAATTCAACAAAATGGAGATAAGCAAGCTACCAGATACATTGGTTGTAAGGATGCTCAATGAACTTAGGGAAAGAGTAGATGAACTCAGTAAGAACTTTAACAAAGAGATAGAAAACATAAAACTGGAGATAGAAAATATAAAAATGAACCAGTCAGAAATGAAGAATAGGAGTCAAATATGTGGTGACATTAAAGAATTAAAAAATTAATTAATTATTTTTAAAAAAGAAATGAAGAATACAATAACTGAAATGAAAACTACCTCAGGAGGACTCAACAGTAGATTAGATGAAGCAGAGGGTTGAATAGATGATTTAGAAGATAAGGTAGCAGAAAACATCCAAACAGAATAGCAATAAGAAAAAAGAATCAAAAACAAAATGAGGCTAGTTTAAGGAACCCTGAGACAACATCAGGCATATCAACATTTGCCTCATAAGGATACCAAAAGGAGGAGAGAGAGAGAGCAAGGAATTGAAAATCTGTTTCAAGAAATAATGATGGAAAACTTTTCTAACCTTGATAAGGAAATAGAGATAAAAGGCCAGGAAGCACAGAGAGTCCCAAACAAGATGAATCCAAAGAGGCCCATGCCAAGACACATCATAATTAAAATACCAAAGGTTAAAGACAAAGAGAATCTTAAAAGAGAAAGAGAAAAGCAGTTAGTTACCTACATAAGACCATCAGCTGATTTCTCAAGAGAAACTTTGTAGGCCAGAGAGATTGGCACAAAATATTCAAAGTGATGAGAAGCAAGGTCCTTCAACCAAGATTACTCTACCCAGCAAAGCCTTTGTTTAGAATCACGGGACAGATAAAGAGGTTCCCAGACAAAAAAAAAAGCTAAAGGAATTCATCATCACCAAGTCAATATTATAGGTAATATTAGAGGGACTTCTTTAACAAGGGGAAGAAGAAAAAAGAAAAAAAGATTTAAAAATATGAATAATGACAATAACTACATATTTATCAACAATTACTTTAAATGTAAATAGATTATAAGTTCCAATCAAAAAACAGAGTGGCTGAATGAATAAGAAAACAAGATCCTTACATATGCTGCCTACAAGCAACTCCCTTCAGATCAAAAGACACATGCAGCTTTAAAGTAAAGAGATAGAAGAAAGATGTTCTATGAAAATGGAAACAAACAAACAAAAGTCTGGGTAGCAATATTTATATCAGACAAAATAGACTTTAAAACAAAGGTTATAACAAGAGACAAAGAAGGACCCAGTTATCTCACTTCCGAGTATTTATTTGAAGAAATCCAAAGCAAGAAAAGTCAGTTACCTACAAGAAAGTTCCCATAAGACTGTCAACTTTTATTTCAACAGAAACTTTTCAGGCCAGAAGAAATTGGCATGAAATATTCAAAATGAGGAAAACAAAGACCTACAATCAAGATGACTCTACCCAGCAAAGCTATTGTTTAGAATTGAAAGACAGGAAAAGAGTTTCCCAGACAAGAAAAAGTTAAAGAGTTCATCACCACCAAGCCAGTATTACAGGAAATGTTGGAGGGACTTTTTTAAAAAGAAGAGGGGAAAAAGATAAAAAATATGCATAATAAAATGGCAATAACTACATATCTATCAATAATTACTTTAAATGTAAATGGATTAAATGCTCCAATCAAAAGATAGAGTAGCCAAATGGATAAGGAACCAAGACCCTTACATATGCTGCCTACTAGAGACTCACTTCAAATCAAAGATACACACAGACTGAAAGCAAAGGGATGGAAAAGATGTTTCATTAAAATGGAAAGAAACAAACAAAAAAGGTGGGGTAGCAATACTTATACCAGACAAATAGACTTTTAAACAAAGTTTATAGCATGAGACAAAGAAGGACTCAGTAATCTCACTTCTGAGTGTTTAACCTAAGAAACCCAAAACACTACTTCAAAAGGACATGTGAATCAATACACCCACTGCAGCATTATTTACAATAGTCAAGACAGAGAGGATACCTGGGTGTGCATCAATGGATGAATGGATAAAGAAGAGGTAGTACATATTTACAATGGAATATTACTCAGCCATGAAAAAGCATGAAATTTTGCCATCTGCAACAACATGATTGGACCTAGAGGATATAGTGTTGAGTGGAGTAAATCAGAAAGAGAAAAACAAGTGTCATGTGTGGAATGCAGAGGAACAGGATAAATAAACAACAGAAATAAACTCAGAGATGCAGAGTTTTTTGATGGTTGTCATATTGGAGAGTGAGGTATAATCAAAGGGGGGAAGGGATTAAGAGGTACAAAATTGGTATTTACAAAATAGTCATGGGGATGTACAGTATATCATGAGGAATATAATCAGTAGTATTGTAATAACCATGTATGGTGTCAAATGGATACTGGATTTATCGCAGTTGTCACTTCATAAGTTATATAAATGTCTAATCACTATGTTGTATACCTGAAACTAATATAATATTGTATGTCAACCATAAGTGAAAAAAACCTATAAAATTATTTTTAAAATAAAAATAATGTTTCTTTTTTTCTAAAAAGAAAAAAACAGATAGATAAACAAATAGTGGTATATTCATATAACGGGTTATTACTCAACAATAAAGAATAAACTATTGATATATGTAATAAATTGGAGGAATTTCAAAATAATTATATCACTTAAAAGACAGGAAATTTCTAGCAAATACAAACTCTAGAAAGCACACCAGTGACTCCCTGGAGATAGAAAGATGTGAGAGGGAGGAATTGTAAAAGGGCATGAGGAAAGTTTGGGGGTGATTAATATATTTATTATCTTGACTTTGATGATGGTTTCATGGGTGTATACATATGCCAAAGAAATTAAATTTTACATTTTAGAAATGTATAGTTTTGATTTCAATTCTAACTCAATAAAGCTTCTAAAAAGTATTTTCACAATGCAATTCATAGTTCAAATTCCCTAAGAAGTATCTCTGACCCCCAGCAACCTTTTTGCTGCTCTCTCTTGAGATCCATGAGTAAATTAAAACTTCTACTATTCATCTGATTCTTTATATTTATTGTATCACTGCTTATGATTTATTGGGTACATTTCTGAGTTATCACCTCATGAACAGAATCAGATCCTCTGTTTCCCCTTTAGCCCCTGGAATAGTTCTCTGCACATAGTGGGCCCTCAATAAATATTCTGTTGAAAGATTCATAGAGATAAACATTTTGTGTTACTTTTCCAAAAACAAATTATGGGACTTCCTCCAACACTTGATTAAGCTGATAGAAACAAATTCCTAACTCATATTTAAGCAGCACATTGCCAAACAGCAATTTTTAATGTGAAAGATATTTACTAGTCTAAAAGCTACAAATAAATCACATGTGACAAAATCAGTGTGTTTAGCCAAGAATCAGAGGAATTCACTTCACAACCCACACAATTAAGCAAGGATGCCAAATTAAATGTCTCAAAAAAGCTAATTTGCAACTGTTCTTATTTATTTGTTTATTCATTTATTTATACTTCACCCCATTCCAAAATGTGTATGAGCAGAATAAAGCAAAAAATACTACCAAAAATTCATGTGTTCCAAAATAATTTGGTGTTTCAGCTTCAGAGAACCTAAGTTTTATGTCAAAGCATTTATTTTATCCTGTACAATACCACAAAGTAATTATTTTACACAAGTCACCAGAATAGAAAAAGTGGTACTGTGCAGCAAATTCAGTATTTTTAGTTGAAATCTGGATATCGGCTGTGGTACTAAGCCCTCTCCCTTCAATATCTGGATAAAATTGCCATGAACCTTTGTTTCTGGTTTAAGTTTAAAGTTCTTGCCAAAGTTTTAGCAGATTTCAGAGGAACTCATATTCCACCTGTGATCCAAGAACTCTTCACTGTAAATTCACTCCACTTCAGAATTTTCTTGACCTCCTGCTCAGTCTCTCCTGCACCACAAAGACCCAGCCATGGGATGCAGCTCTTAGCTAGTTTTCAACAAAATCACCACCCACACAAAGCAGCTTTGTGCTTGTGTTAAGTTTAATGAAGCTTTAGTTAGACTCAGCATTACATCTCAACCATGCAGGCAACTTCAAGTGGAACATTGGACAACCTTGTCCTTACATCATGAGACCACTTGATCACTGGGGATTCTTTTCCACTGGCCACTTTAGGACACTTAGAGACCCATTCTGGGTCTAACTGGCTTCTCACTTTCTGTTATCCCTCTTATCACTCTTCCCCATTAATTTCTCCCTCTCCTAATTCTTCTCCCTCTACTATGCAGAACAATTAAATCTCTCCTTCTCTCTTCCCAGATACTGCTTCAGACCTGTCTTAACCTATCCACACTCAGGAAGGTACTCAACGACACATTTCTTTCACAGTATAAAGATCAACCCCCTTAAACTGTAGTCATATTAGTAAATAGCAATTTCTGTTTACCATCCTATTTTTCACACTTTGATCTTAATCTAAAAATTTACAAATTATACTGAAGTCTATTCTAATGAACCGTAAACTATATTAAAACTTTTCAGATGGTCAAGCCTCAAATGCATTTCTCAAGGATGGGAATCATATCTTAATCATCTCTGTAGCTATATACTAACATCTATCATATAGTAGGCATTCAGCAAATACTTGTCAAATCAATCATTCAATGCAAATCATGGTTAAGATTGGATAGCAAATGAGACATTTAGTCCCAGACAGCAAATGTGCAGATCTTTATAAAAGTGAAGCTATAATGACAAAAGTTAGAAATGGCCTTTTAAACCTGTATAAACAACAAAACCAGAGAGCTTCTCGGTACAGAAAGGTACACTGTGTGCCTTTTATCATTCAGCTTATTCTGGAGCAGGCTTCCTTCCAACCTTGGCTTTCTACTTTTATAAATTTTGTTCTAGCTGTGCTGCCTCTGGAATTCACAGCGCCCACTTCACTAGACGATGACTCACACTCACCATGTAACAAATTATTTTCATTTTGATATCATTTGGAGGCACTAGACAGAATGACTATAAACCAATCCTACAACAAAAGATGGTTTCTCAGTAAAGAGTTTTCGCCCACATCCTCTCTCAGCTAGTTTTCCAAAGAATAATTATAGAGCAAAATTGTAAACTAACTGAAAATAATAGCTGTGTCTAACTTTCCTTTATACAACATCTTACACAAACTTAAGCTTAGTAGGTATTTAATACATACCAAAGTACATGGAAAAACTATGAAGTAAATTCAGCACAGGAGTCACTTTAATAAAACATGTGTATGTGTGTATACGTATGTATATGTACATATATGTGTATATATTTATTGATATACACATACATATACATATACATATGCATACATATAGAGAGAGAGAAAGAGAGCCTGCAGCATATACAGCGGTAGGTAGTAGTGCTAGATCATTTATTGCTCTAGGTACACCACACCATGCCACCTGTTTACTTATTCATTCAATCGACATTTATTAAGTTACAGCATGCCAGGGAGAACTCTTAAGATGGGAGGAAAAAAATATTTCTAGTCTCTTTACAGCTGTCTTATTTTTCTCTCTGTTGGAGCAGAGGAAGAAAAGTAACACAGACTCACTTTCCAGCCACATCACTGTTGGGGAATATAGACGGTGTCATTAAAGGGCAGAAGGAAGAAACCCCAAGCAGCCCAGCCCACAGCACCGAGGACATGCCAAGAAGTGTTGCTGAATGACTGACTGAACACCAAATCCATCTACTTTAGAATAAGCTGTCAGAAACCTCATCTGTGTTTGAGAAAAAGTAAGCAACTATGTAGGAAAGCATCTTTAGAATCTGATTTATAAGAAAGAAATGAAAGCACCACATATGCATGGTGTGGGCTAACTGCCACATTTAGTGGACAATGATCAATATATACTAGAGATGGAAGTGTTTGTCAATCAAAACACTTAAACCCATAAAATTTCAGAGTTAAAAAGACCTTAAAAGTCCTGTGGCCCAACACTTTCCAGTCTTTTATGTGTCATAGCAAACATAGAAAATGACAATATTTATAAAGTATTCTGAAACTGATGAAGGAGGTTGCTTAGGGCAGGAGGCTACTGGCACAATGCCCTGCCTAGCCTCATGGAGAACTGAGAGAATCAGTTATTTTGAGACATTAGTTGGGAAGTCATGCTGTAGTCGTCTCCTAATTTTATATTTGAGGAAATTAGATCCTTACTCAAGATCGTCCAGCTAGAGAGTCATAGCAGAGCCAGGAATAGAGCCTGAAGTGTCTCTCTTTATTCATATTTCCACTACTCCAGTGTTTCTCAAAGTATGGTCCCCAGACCACCAGCATCAAAGGCACCTAGGAACTTGTTCAAATGCAAATTTTCAGACCCCACCCTGGATCTACCAAATCAGACACTCAACAGGTGAGACCAGTGCTTTAACAAGTCTTCCAAGCAATTCTGATGCTCACCCAAGTTTGAGAACCACTGTTGGAATCTATAGTTACTCTCAATGCTTCTATAAGCTATGAGGTTAACATTCAGGTTGTCTAACTCAGGGGCTGGCAAAGTTTTTCTGGAAAGGACTTAATACTAAATACAGGCTTGCAAGCTACCCAGTCTCTCTCACAGCTATTTACCTCTGCCACTGTAGCACAAAAACACTTATAAGCAATACATAAATGAATAGGCATGGCTGCATTCTAATAAAACTTTATTTTTAAAAATAGAAAGTGGGGAGGATATGGCCCATGGGCCATAGCTTGTCAACCCCTGGTAACTGATGATTGAATAGATTCTTTAACCTCATAATTTAAATTTTTAGTCATTCTGTTTAATATCAAAATCTCTCAGCAACTTATGGCATCTATCAATGTTGGTGTGAACATCTGTCTTTTTCCATTCAATTAACTTGTGCTAAATGTCTCCTAAGGGCCACACTCTGGGTATACAGAGATGAAAAGATCCAATCTATGGCCTCAAGTATAACTTTATGCTGTGGAGAAGTAAGAAATCAAATAAAATTATATTACTTTTTAATGTGGCCTTATTGAAGAAAATGCTCACTTAAATACATAAATTTTGTCGCTAATTGTGAAGATTTTTTTCAGTTATATGGACAAAAAACATGATAAACACATACTCCAAATTCTAAGCCAGCAAGGATGATGACTGTCCTGGCAACCACTGTTTTATTATACCCACAGATTCTGCGGGTCAAGAACTCAGACAAAGCAAACCGGAAATGTTTGCAAAGTCTAGAGCCTTTATGAGGAAAACTTGAATGGCTGGGGGACAAGATCTTTCGATACTTCTTCATTGTCATGTCCAATACCTGAGCTGACATGATTTAAAGACTGAACTAAACTATAGTCATGCACGTGGCCCCTTCACATGGACTGGGTGCCTCACAGCACAGTGGCCTCAGAGCAGTCAGACTTCTTATATGGCAGCTCAGGGATCCAAGACCACATACTCCAATGAGCAAGGCAAAAGCAGCATGGCCTTTTACTATCAAACTTTAGAAATCATCATACATCATTCTTCTCACATCCTATTGATCAAAACAATACAATTCTGCCCTGATTCAACAGGTGGAAGCATATACACTATGTCTTGATAGGAAGAAAGTCAAATAACTTTAATCTATATTTTAAAACCAGCAGTAGCAACAACCAACAATGAGATGTGCCCTATCTCAGAGTAAGGGGGTTTATGAAATTTTTAAAACTGCAGATAACATGCTAAATCAAAACCAGCTCTGCTAAATATCCAATATAAGAATAGGTCTCTGGAAGTCATTTGATTTGGATATAGTCATTAAATAATGATCCTCCAAAACAGAAATTTTGGAAATTTTCCATCTGTTCATACAATAAAAAGGACTTACACGTTGCACAGAGCTGAATGGCATGTAGAACGTGGGCTCATCCACTATCAGTGCCAGGTGATAGCCAGTCACAATCCTTTGTCAAGCTGCCAGAAATATCACTCCTCAGAGAACAGGGATGGGAACAAAAGTATTTATTAGAAGATTTTTTTAAACATATCTCTTTAAAAAAAAAATAGTAAACTTGAATTTTCCTTCCCTTATGTCTTTCTTCATTTAAAATTGCTTACTTCTCTGAAACATTCAGCACCAATTGAGAGATAATTTTATAATCCTTTATAATACTAATAAAATCAAATAAATGTTTTCCTCTGTGAAAAATTAGTTGTTTTTATACACTGTAGATTTTTTTTTCATTGTTCTGCTTAACGATTAGTTAGGACAATAAATGGTTAGAATTTTCTTAAATCTTTCCAACTGAAGAATTTATTTTGAAAGAAGTTTAGCCTATAGAAATAATTTTTACTAATTTGCCTGATTTTTCTAAAAATATAGAATAGTTTTTATTGTAAAAGAAATGCGACTATTCAATTTAAGGACAATAAAGTGAGTAGGTGCAGATAATGCTAATCTATTCCTTTTAAAAATAGAACTATGCTTAGAAGAGAAATCAGAATCATGGAATGTGTTTAGTCATAGTCTCCTGGATCTTTCTAGCTATAAAAAGGTACTTAGGAATTATCTAGCCCAACCCTGTCATTTTACAGATGACTAGACTGAGGCTCAAAGATGCCAAGAGTGGCAGAGACAGCTGCTGCTTACTAAATATTCCAGATGTTCTCTTACATTTCTCAGTTGTCCTGAAGTTAGATTGTGGCCATGTCACTAGTTCTGGCCCATGCACTAAGAGCAGAAATGACATGTTACTCCTTGGATAAAAGAGTGAAGAGCTAATGTGCTCGTTTCTATCTCTCTTTCCCCTAGGTGGCCTCCGTGTTAATGGTGGAACCTCGGTCTGAAAGCTACCTGGATCTCTGAGTTATCCATGGGAGAAAGCTGTCCTGGAGAGTTGCTCAATGCTCATCAGACCTCACATAAGCAAGAAATTAACTTTTGTGTTATAAAGCCAAGGAGAGTTCAGGACCTATTTGTCCCTGCCACACAGTTTACCTAGCCTAACTGATGCATTAAGTAACTTGCTCAAATTAACTCAGCAAGTGAATGGCAGAGCTAGGATTAGAACCCAAGTCTCTTAATTTGCCAGTCCAAGATCATACTTTATAATCATAGAGGAGTAAGTGTAGACACACCAACCTGAGTCATTAAGCAAAGCGACCAGCCAGCTGAAAATGAAAACAGAGACAAAATGTGGACTGGCTGATAAAGAGATAACACCATGGATTGAGGCGTAGGACAAGAGAGGGCAAAATCAAGAAGGAAAGAAGCCCCAATATTCAGCCTTCAGTGTAAAACCAGAGAAGCTGATTTCCAGCTGTAGATACAGACCCTTGCAAGTGGTTCTCTTTCTGCTCAATTTATACCTTAAGCTGATGATCTTGGCTCCTAGACCCTGTAGCCCAGTTAGGATGTTAAGTTCCCAAAAGGAAATGTTTCCATCTTCTGTGTGTGCACAGCAGCCACTAAACACAAACAGAAACCTAATGCCTCAGACTGAGATTAATTTAACATGTTGTAGAATTTTAAAAAATAACAAATTAGAAAAAAATGAGGTTTTGGTTGCTAAGCAACAGTACAAATCTCTTTCTTTCCCTTCAAGAGCATTCTTTCCACCTTTATGGACAAGAGTCAAAGAGTACTTAGTGACAGGCATATATTTTATTGTAACAGCAATAGACACCAAATTGAATTTTTCCTGAAAACAACATACTGCATTGCGTCAAGCACTTCAGGGATCCAAATTATTACCCTCTGTGCTCAGGATGATGTTTCCTGTTCTGAAATATTCATTTTTCTCTGTACAAACAGGTTAGATGCTATCTTTTGGCAGTAATCTAAATAGATGAGGAGATTTTGCAGAATCATGCAGATCTGTTCTCTCCTCCCAAGGACAGAAGGGTGTTAGATATGACCTACCAGGAGTGAGATTGCTCTTTCTCTAGGTGTTAGGCAGCTTAAGCCAAAGGGAAGTCCCTCTCTCTCCCTTTCCCCTCCTGAGAAATGGACGTTTTATCCCTGCGCTGGCCTCTTTAGGTACGATCACTCACTCAAATATGAACCAGAGTAAAACTAGCAATAAGCACAGAGGCCACATCTCCAGAACAGTACAGCATACCTCCCACTGGCCCGCTGGATTATACAGCCTCTTGCATTCTTTTACTCAGGTTGTCCCTTACTCTCTTCCACTCTCAGCTCGGCATCATCCTCTGGCTCTGATATTTACCTCAGTGTCTCTTGCCCAATGTCTATTTTAGATCCAATTTCCAGAGCAAAGCTTACCAATATCTTTAGAATTCAGTTTTGCTATACACTCCAAGCTCCAAACAAAAGGGCAACTTCCCTGACAGAAAATGGAATAAAAGTCCACTTTAGGTGATATTGTCCAAAGCACAGCTGTCTTACAGCCACCACGGACCTAAAAGTAATCAGAAAGTAGGACAGTCTCTGCAGCATTTTCATCCAGGATACAGAGAGTTTTTCAACCTAGAGGTTCTGAAGCATCTACTATGTATAAGACACTGTTCACAATTGTAAAGACAATAAAAAAAGAAATAAATGATTCTCAAGGAAATAAGACTAATACAAAAGAAGACAGCCTGGGCCATTCATTTCATACAATTTTGCCTCCATGAAAATATTACAAGATAAGGAGGCCACAGAAAGAGAGGCAGAAGATAATTTTAGATATGGCCTTGGGCCACATGGTGTTATCAAACACCAGATTCCCAGGGACCCTCTTGTTTGACCAGAAGCACTTCCACAAGGGCCCCAGAACTGTCCAAGGTTCTTGGCCAATACTGTGACCTGTTTATCATAACTCCCTAGCATGAACTCTTCACTGATCCTTCCCAGTCTTGATCTCAGAATATTTTCCAGGATTGGGTTCTTACTCTCATTATTCTCATCCATGTAGAATACGCCTGCCTTATTGCCAACACCTGATTTCTACCTTCCACAATCTCCTCTCACTCTACTACATCTAGCTTCTGGAACTGGCTAGACGTATTAGGTGCTTGACCTCATCACATTCCTTCCTTCCCTCAAACATTTCCCGAGCCCACACTGTTTGTTAGATAGCATGCAGAAAAGCACTGGGAACACCCAAACAGAAAAAAGCATTGCCCCTGTCCTTAAGGGCTTTATAATCCAAACAGGTAACCAATACGTAAAGCTATACATGCCAATGAGGCAAACAGATTAAATACTGGACTCCTCGGCTTCTTTAGGATGGGCACTACATGAATGGTAAAGGCAAGTTTTTTCACTTTATCTCATTTGCCCTGGTGCAGCCTAACTACCTATGAGGCAAAAGCCTCCTACCAAGAAAGTCCAGTAACTATAACATCCTTTAGGGCAAGGATAATGCTTTAACTTCTTGGTTTAACCCAGTATTCTTTACAAGGCATTTCTAGACACAGAAACTTTCTCATCATAGATGTAAGAATTAAAAGGCGATTTATTTAAAGTGCCAATGCTATTTCTGCTCTCCCCACATCCCTGCCACCTCACCCCATCCCCCAACACACACTACCACTACCATTTTTTATGCAATTTTCTTTGAAAACTTCAAGGACACTGCACAAACATCAGATATTACTGTCATGTCCTACTTCTGTCCTATGCCTTGTGGGAAGAAGACACTCTGGGCACCACAGAAGCATGTGCTGCATGCATATCTCTTCTCCTTCATCTCCCCACACTGTTATGGAAATGAGGTCAACATCCCAGGCAGGAATAAAGCCAGAACCCAGTAAGGGAGCTGTGTCTTCATCTTAGACTGCAAACTTGTATGGCATTGAAGCAGCTTATTTTCCATTTCTTGATGAGTGTTCTTGTAAGCATGGAGCTAAGACTTTTGTGAAATCAAGGCAGATTACATTTCTGGCATCCTTTCCATCGATTCGGCCTGCTACAATGTCCCTGAAAAAATTAAATTGGTCTACCAGGATTTATACTTTATTAAGTCTCACATTATTGCCCTGGAATCTATTCTTCTCAAAGGACTTTCAGACACATACAATTTTCTTCAACATTTCCTCAAGTATAAAAGTATATCTTTTAAGATCTTATCATTCATGTTGCAGACTTGCAGAAATGAGGGTTCTATGTGTGACTGATTTAGCAGAATAAGTTCACGGCAGGAAGAGGCTGCCTGCATTGCACAGAATGGTGAGCAATGAAAGTCATAAAGGATGTTTTCCATTCTGAATATGTC
>CM053508.1:32583373-32673431 GCA_028627145.1 Eidolon dupreanum
AAAAAAAAAAAAAAAAAATACACTTGTATGGGCAAGTGTATTTGATTTTTAATACTAAATACTAATTTGATTCTCACAAGTATTTTTAATAAACATACACTTACATTGAAATTCAAGAACAGGAACTGTGTCATGAGTGCCAGTGTGGCTCTAAAGCTCCTAAGAGTGAAGACACTAATGGAAACAACAGTCCATTTGGAAACCTGGTCTTGGCTTATATAAGGGCAAGTTATATAAGGGCTGCCTCAGAGGTCATGCTTTGAAGGCTTGGGTTCCAACCTTTTCTCTGCCACCTGCTGGCAGCGGGGCCTTGAGCAAACTCCTGCAGTTCTCTTTCTCTTCTGCAAAATGGTGATATTAATACCAGCTAATACATAGGGTTCTGATAATTTTAAAAGGCAATAAATCATGTTTAAAGCTTTTTCAAAATCTAATGGTATATGATAAACCCCAAATAGATATTAGTTAATATTATTAACATGTAGAAGTTTGTCTGGTTCAGTGTCCATAGACTTCAAAATAATGTCCATGAAATTTAATTTGTCTATAGGTTTTTATTTTTTGCATTTTCTGTTTTCTGTGCTTATAAATGATCAAAATGTTTTGTATTATATAGTGGTGTAAAATACATGACAAAATACAAAGTAGAAAATACAAGTGAATCCTGTTAATTTTCAAAGTATCACCTGTATTCCATCACTACTGCCCTTACCACTATAATTATAATTTAAGTGGCCATCATCCTTCAACCTGAACTATTAAAATAGCACCATTCTAGAAATCCTCTCTTTCTTGCCTTCAGTCTTTACCCTACAAGGAAACCAGGTAGATCTTGTGTGAACAAAAGTCGCAGCATTTCCCTCTTCTGCTCAAAACCCTCCCATTACACTTAGAGTGTAAAGCACAGCTCTTTGGGCAGTCCATCAGGCACTGCATGATGTGTGCCCAGCCTGCTCCTCTGACTTCACCTCACTAGGCCCAGTCATACTGGTCCCCTCCCCATCCTTTGAACCCACCAAGAACATTCCCATCTTAGGGCTTTTGCACTTGCTATTTCCTCTGCCTAGAACCTTCCCCCCTCATGTGTCCTCATGACAGCCTCCCTTACCACATTCTAGTCTCTCCCCAGAGAAACCCTCTCTGATCTGATCTAAAATAGCACTCCACACTGTCTAGCCTCCTGTGCTGCTTTTGTTTCCTTTATAGCTCATACAACTAACAAGTGAAGAATATTGGGAAGTCCAAACCTAGACTGCATAAGGATTTTTATGGAAAACCATTGACATGCAATGTCATTTAAGCTAGGGTATCACATTAGAAGGATCCCCTTTAAGTAGTGATTGGATTGAAGGATACTAATTAGGCAACTGTTTCAGCTAATGAGTCAAAGTATCATGATAGCTTTAAAAGTGCAGCTGGAGAGATATAGGTTTATTTGAGAGACAATTAGGAGAAAAATTAATGTGGCAATGGACCGGCAACATGGATAAGCAAAATAACTCAGCATAGATATCTCATAATTTTTCAGCAGAGCACTGATTATCTAATAGAGGATTCTCTAGGAAAGAGAAATTGGAGGAGGAATAAATTTTAGAAGAGAATTGTGCACTTGGTTTTGGACAATTTCAATTTGAGTTATATGTAAGATACTAAAGAGAAGATACTTGTAAGCATTTGGACATATGGGTCTGGATCTGGAGATGGACATTTAAATTTTATAGGTATGTTAAAAGTAATTGATACTTTGGTCATGGATAGTGAGTCACCTAGAAAGCCATTGCAGACTGAAAAGGGAATGGACTTTAAAAACTGTAATACTTATAACACAATTAGAATAGAATGACTGAAGGACACTAAGAAGGAACCACTTAAGAGACAGACAGGAAACTCAGAATGGGTTGTGACATCTAAATTGAAGGAAGAAGGTACCTATAATGGAGGATGTAAACAAGAGCAAAAAAAAAAGTTGTTGTGTGATAATGAAAAATTCCCATTGGATTTAGCAAATTGGAGATGATATTAATAGAATGAAATGAGTGAATGACGCTAGATAAAGTGAATAGAGAAATCAGTGGGAAATAAAGAAAAGGTGATCTCTTTCAAAAGTTTAGCTATAAAAGGGAAGCAAGAAATAGCTCATTGCTGCAAAAGTAAGTGAAACAGAGACTCGAGCATGTTTAAGTATGAAGGGGTGGGGGGAGTTTCAGTAGAGATGATATGGTTTGCCAAGGGACAGAGTGGGCTAGAAGAACCAGGAAATAAACCCAGTGAAACACAATTCATCTAGAACACACTGTCTGAAGGATAAGGTCCAGGACCGTGAAGATAAGATATTTAGCAAGAGCAATACTCATCTTCAAAGTTAATGGACTCTGGTCCAAGAGTCTAGAACAAGCCATTTATTCTGCTTTTCACTTTTCTGAAGTTCAATCAACAACTATATAGGGCATCTTCTATACACCAGGCATTATCTAGGAGACAGGAAGTCCTGATGCCAAAGGTGAATGTGATCTCTAATTTAACAGACATAGAAATGCTAAGATAACATCATGGAAGTGATGCCTTTGCAAAAGAAAGGATACCCAGGACGAAAAAAATTAGTGACGAAATGTGAAGGAAGTAAAAAAATAATAATAAGTGAAGTAAGAGGACACTAACCCAATATTTAAATTGTCCTAAGATGAGAGTAAGGAATTCCAAGACAAGCCAATTCTGGAAATATTTGTTATTGGAAGTAGGTTTCTAATTTTTTATCATGTTGACAAGGTCCCTATTCCATTATGGTAACTAGTTTCCTTCCTTAAGAAGTTACCAAGCTCTACGGCCATGCTACCCTGAACAAGCCCAATCCCATCTGATCTCGGAAGCTAAGCAGGGTTGAGCCTGGTTAGTACTTGGATGGGAGACCACCAAGGAAGACCAAGTGCTACAGGTGTAAAAAATTAAAAACTAAGGGATTATAAACTAAGAAGGTCCTTGCAATCTGTGAAGTCAACCAAGGATTGCCTCACCTAAAAAGAAAAAAAAAAAAAGAAGAAGTTACCAAGTCTTAGCTTTGTATCAGGCACCAGACTAGGAGCTGCATATTTAATGGTAGACCAAACAGAAATAATATCATTGACTTACATTGCAGTGGAAAATAACAAACAAATACAAATCAATATATAGTTTCCCATAGAGATAAGTATTCTAAAAATAAAATAAAATGTCAGGAGAGAGTTAGTTCAGGAGGTCCTTTAGAATAGGTAGTCAGGGAAAGCTCTTCCAGCAGTGCATTTAACTGAAGCCTGAAGGATGAATCGGTGTCAACTTGGTAAAGAGAAGAGGCAAGAGCAGCCCAGAATTCAGGAACAATCACACTGAAAGATACTCTGACCCACAGCTCTGGTAACCCACTGATGGTCCCTTTAAATTACTCACCATGTTAAATCAACAAGAAATTGTATTTATTTTTTCTTTTCCATCTTAATCTCAAGCTCTCCTTAGACAGTTCATATCATCTTGCCAATGATTTAAAAAGAAAAAGAATCAGGATGTATCTGATTGCAGTGCGCTTAGTCATCATTGCAATAGTCACAATGACCACAATTTCCACAGCAGACATTCATTTGTTCTTAGTCCCCCATAACTCAGACTCAAGTGCCTGAGATTTTGAGACCAGAACCTCCCATGTTACTATGTCTTAGTCCAAGGGTTTAACTGTTCACATGCCACATGTTGCCAGTGTGATCACCTGGAGGACAGAGGTCAACCATGCTCTCTACTTAAGGTGGGAAATCACATAGGTGTGGTTCACCCCCCTAACTCATGCAACTCTGATCATGCTCCCAACTTATTCCATATTCTGGCCTTAGGGGTAAGAGGCAATAAAAAATGAAACTAGGCATTATGGAGGGAAAAGACAGGAAAATGAGAAGAAAGGAAAAGGTATAAAGGCAAGGAGGAAGGAAAGGGTGGGGGAGGGTGCATTCCATAAGAAATTGAACCTACCACAATAGGGGAAGAAATATTTTAAAAACCAATAGACAAGTTTTTCATATTTCTTTTACTCCCTCTCTCAAGAACACATGCATACACCTAGGCCTAAAATATACAAATTGCTATTTTACAATAGCCCATTAGAAGATTCTATATATTCTGCCCAAACCCCAAAACACTGAGTCCATGATCCAGGTAAGACTATGCATCTGCGTATATTAATATTTTTATTTTGCTTTTCTCAGTGACGCAAGCCCCAAGACACAACACCTTGTACGTTCATTCAGGAATACACTGGCATATTCTGTCTTTCTAATGTTCTTAGACATTGCCAGAAACTAACAGGCTCAAATCACTCGACTGGATCATAAACCCCAATAGAGGAAGCTCCAATGTTTTCTTCAAGAGGATCTGCTTTGATATTGTTCATGCAGGGAGAAGGGAAGACAAAAGAAGAGAGGGAGAGGAGGTGGAGGGGGAAGGTCTTTGACAAGGAGGATGAAGGCACGAATTGAAGATGAGGATGATATGTGGCCAGCTATGATTTTGACATCAATCAATAGATTGTCATTGGCCTGTTGGTGACAGCTGCTCTATTCACACTGCATGCCTCACCCCACCCCCAGTCCCACACAGGCCCCAGTGTAGTGTTCTGAATGGTGGTTCATTAATTGAGCACCCTCCAGGCTCTGTGCTCAATGACACAGTGTTCCAACTCCCACAGAGTTCACCCTCTGCAGAGAAAGAGAAATGGACATTGATAACAACCTTAAAAGAGGAGACACAGTTCTATTGAGCATACAAATATAAATTTATACACACTCAAATACTCTCACTTTTCTGCCCCAATTTCCACTTCTTATTTCTAGAGAATTAGAAAAGCGTGTCATTCCCTCTGGGTAGACAAGGCTCAGAGGCCCAGGGGATCTACACAACTGTTCATAGAGTCCCTGTTCACTTTATACACTCTATGCATCTAGAATCCAAGGGAAGAGGATTTGGGGTTTATTCTGGATTTTGAAGAGATATGTATGGTAGTGTCTCTGGATACATTGTCTGTTAATCAATAGGGGGGAAAAAGGAAGGGTAGAGCTTGAATATCCCCTTCCCCCCCCAAAAAAAAACACATAATTGAATGTTCCAAATGTTAAAAGAATCTTTTGTTAGTGTTTTAAGTACCTGTCCAAGCACCTGTGTATGCTAATGAATATTTCTACTTAATCCAAATGATGGAGCTCTACATACCTTGTAAAGAAAAGTTGTTCTATTGTGGTGCTCCATTTTAGTAATCCACAAACGTGACATTTCCGGAGAACCAGCGACAAGTAATTTTACAATGATAAATTTTATAAGACAAAATACTCTGCTCTACAGAGCTCAGGAGTAATTTAAAAAGAAGATAAACAGTTCCAACATTTAGTGGGTAAACAAATGCGGCAGGATAATTTATTGAGATATTAGTTTGTAATTTTTTTCCTGCTCCTATAGGAGCCTGGAAAGATAGAAAGAAATTGTCCTCTCAGGCGAGAAGGTGGCATGGTCTCAAATGGACTCCTTTTGCCTCTGTTATTAACAGCGTCCTGTTTTGAAGTCTACAATCAAAGCTGCTGAGTATTCATCCACGAAAAGAGCCGCAGTTACAGAGACCAGAAAAACTAGAGTGGCCTGGATTAGTGAAGGGCAGGGTGGAAGAAGAAGATGTTGGAAGGGAGGGGGTTGTGGTGATTCTATATATAAGTGGCAGAGATCAGTGCACCAAATTCTCACAGAATCGCAAGAGTATGGGTGGACCAGAAGGATCCTGGACAGGTGCTCTCCAGGTTTCCCTGAACAGTTTCATACGAACTGCCTTGGTCATCAGTAATTGACATTGCAATTCTAGCTTTATTCCCAGTTTTACCTTCTGTCATGAGAACTCTAAACCTGCACTCACTATTCCAGGCTTCACTCCCCAGAAGTACATTCTGCTAAACAACCTTAGGTTAAATTGTATAATTGGTCACAAATTCTTTGCATCTCTTTCCATAAAGAGATGACGTGTGTATTTCTCCATCCCTCGAATCTGGCCTTGCCCATGTGATTTGTTTTGGCTAACAGAACATAAGTAGAAATTTGAAAAGTGCCTGCTCATTTGGTCTTATCTTCTCTTGTTGCTTCTGGAATACAGTCCCGAAGTGCAGAATCCAGGGAATTTCTGCTAGAAGCTGGACAAACATAACCCAGTGGTCCACATTAAAAGAGCCAACCACCAGACATGTGAGTGATACCATCTGGCGCCAACAGCCCCACAGGTGTCTTGTACTCAGGTAACTCAGTTGTGCAGCCACATGAGTGAGCCATTTAAAGACCAATAGATGAACCATCTAGCTGAGCCCAGGCCAGGTTGGCAATCCACAGACTCAGGAGATAAGCTTTGGGGTGGTTTGTTATTCAGCGATAACTAATATCAAGTTTTAAAAAGACGATGTTCTAGGTACGCTTCTACTCTGATACCACTGCTTAACTCATGCTATGCCTCTCCTCTAACTGCTACCACAGGAACAATGCAAAAGCCCAAGTACCAAATTAGCCAGGGCTTTCTTAAAAGTTGACAGCTTTTTCAAGTCACATGTTTTGGGTACGAGTTTTCTGTCAGGAAAGTTGAGTCAGAGCCTATATCAGTGTTTACGACTCTACTCTCAGGACACTGACTACTTTCTCCCTTTCTCAACCTGGGCTGTCTTCATCCCATTAGCACTGTCAATTTTCTCACCTGTAATAACTTTATTTCCACAGTCTGTCCTGAAAATGGGCCTTGAACAGAACCACTCAGGCCTACCTCAATAGCTTTCTCTTTACCCAGGGTGTTGTGAGGTGAACTGTGTACCCTCAAAATTCATATATTGAAGTCCTAATCCCCAGTGCCTCAGAATGTGCCCTCAGTTGGAAATAGGTTCTTGCAGATGTAATTAGTTAAGATGAAGTCATACTAAAGTGAGCCCCTAATCCAGTATGACAGGTGTCCATATAAAGGGGGAAAATCTGGACACAGAAACACATAGGGAGTATGCTACGTGAAGATGAAGTCAGAGAGCAGGGTGATGTTGCCACAAGCCAAGGAACACCAAAGATCGCCAATAACCAGAAGCTAGGAGAGAGACATGGAACAGATCCTTCCCTACCGCCTTTAGAGAGAGTATGGCCCTGCTGCCACCTTGATATCAGACTTCTGGCCTCCAGAACTGTGAGACAAAAAATTTCTGTTTTTTAAGACACCCAGTTTGTGGCACTTTGTTACAGCAGCTCTAACTAATACATAGAAAGAATGTGTTGGGCTCCTAGTTTCTTAACACCTAGCAAATTGCTATAGTCTCTCTTCAAGCTCCCTGGTTTGCTAAGCAACATAAAATAAAAAGCCCTGTCAAATGCTTTCCTCCACTCAATGGCTATGGACTAGCCACTCGCATAAGTTCCTTTCCTATTAAAAAAAAAAAAAAAGTAATTCTAATGAACCTGGAAGACATATGCTAAGTGAAATAAGTCACTCTCAGAAAGACAAATACTGTATGATTCCACTTATATGCAGTTTCTAAAGTAGTCAGACTCAAAGAAGAAGCAGAGAACAGAATGATGGTTGCCAAGGGCTGGGGGGAAAGGAAAATGGGGAGTTGTTCAATAGGTATAAAGTTTCAGTTATACGAGATGAACGCATGCTAGAGATCTGCTGTACAACTTAGTGCCTATAGCTAACAATACCATATTGTGCATTTAAAATTTTGTTGAGAGAGTAGATCTCACATCAATGTTCTTCCTACAGAAAAAGAGGGACACAAGGAAAATTTTGGTGTGGTGATAGATATGTTTACTACTTTGACTGCAGTGATAATATCACAGGTGTACGCTTATGTCCAAACTCATCAAATCGAAACATGCAGGGGGTTTGTATATATCTGTTATACCTCAATAAGCTCTTTTTAGAAAAAAGTAATTCTGCTCCAAGGTAATTAAAAGTCTTTTATATACAAAGAAATAATGGCATAACTTCTCTTAATTTTTACAGCAACAAATGTTACTTTACATGTATTACCAATTAAGATTATATGCATTATAGTTTTGCCCTTTTAACTACAGATTCTTTAATTCTGGAAACCATGGAAAAACAAATCAAACATATACACTTAATTATGACAAATTTGAATGCCACTTTTGACAAATCAGAATTTTTCTGAGCAAATTATTACTTGTTTCAGCACTTGCTTACACCAAGTATATATTGTATCTGAAATACCACACTATTGAACAAGAAAAATATAAATAAATTAAGAATTTGATTCAAGAAGTTAGAGAATAATAGCCAAGGCAAAGTAGAGGGAAGAAAATAATAAAAATAAAGGTATAAATTAATAAATTATTTTTAAATGCAGTATAATTGATAAGTACATGTGAGAGCTATTATTTTCCTTAAGAAAAAAATTAAGCACTTATTTGGTCAATTTTTAAAGAAAAAAAGGAAAGAAAAAATAGAAAAATAAATAGATAAAGTATTACACATACAGAAGAAATTAAAGATTTAAGAGTCTTAACTCTGCTATAGCTAAGTAAATTTGAAAACATTGAGTGAAATGGATACTCTTCTGAGAAAATAGAAATTACCAAAATTGATCTCATAACAGATAGAAATATTGTCCTCACAGATTTATATCTTTGAAATAAATAAAATTTCTTGTTAACGGCCTCCTTCTGGCAAAAAGTGCCAGTCTTGAGGTTTTCCAAGGTGAATGAATTCAAATCTTCAAGGTTTGAATTCTAAGAGTGTTTACAGTTTTCCAGAGATTACAGAAAGCAGAAACATTTTTAAATTATCTTTTAAAAAGCAAGAATAAGACTTCCACTTCTGATTAAGTCAGAGTACTATAAAACAAATTTACCATCCTTCCTGAAGCAACAACAACAAAAAAAGGAAACAGACAAAAATATATGAATCAATCATTTTCAAGATACTGGACATCAGGCAATGAAGTCCAGTGACCCCTGAAAGACAGGAAATAAATTAAATGAGTCTTATGATTTCCTAGCTAAACGACTTGAAAAAGTTTCCAGGCTACAGTGCAGGAAGGAGTAGACTAGGTGGAGCCCACCAGACTCTTTAAGTGAAGGAGAGGATTTGAGAGCCCAGGAAGCCCAAGGCCGTCAGCCTTGCAGGAGAGAGTACTGGAGGAATATGGATAGGAATTCAGTTTTACAGGTAGATATCCAAGAGCTGATGCATAGCTCTTTGATGCTCTGTTCATTTTTTGTGTGTTTTTGGTCTCTGTGTCTTGACTAGTTTCTATTGATATATCTTCAACATCACTAGTATTTTCTGCAATGTATATGTTAATTCCATCATTTCCAAGACTAATTTTCATCTCTACATTTGAATTTTTTATATTTCAGATGTCTCTTTAACTTGTTCAATCTTTCCTTTAGCTATTTGAACATATGGAATACAGTTCCAATTACTTAATGTCCTTGTGTACTAAATTTAATATCGATGTCAGTTCTGAATTGGTTTCAGTTAACTGATTTTTCTCTTCATAATGGGCCCGATTTTCTTGCTTGTTGACTTATGAATTCATGATTTAGTCACAGCTATGTAAAAAGATATTCGCTGAATTATTATTTATAGCAGTAAAAAATGGAAATTACGTATATCAATCAATAATAAATTCAATAAATTATAAAAGTGAAATATTGGTATGATGAAGTAGTAGAAGATGATAATGAGAATGAGGTGGTTCTGTATTTGCAAATATAGAGATGTCTTCTAAACATAGATCACAAAAAGGCAAGGTTCAAACAGTGGACAATAAAAATGTAACAAGTTTCAAAATACATATATATATTGTATTGATGTATGCATTTTTTCTATTAGAATGTGAAAACACTGTAGTTGCTTTTAAGGATAGGATCTTTAGGGATTCAAAGCAGGGTTAGAAATTTTTACTGATTTTCATTGAGTGGTTGCACTGTCTTACCTAATGTGCATGGTATTCTTTTTACTTTATTTTTTGTTTTGCTTTTTAATGTTAATGGTGGTTTTCTGAAAAAATGAAGAAATAGGCCACTTCTACTTTATTCTTCTTTCTTTTCTAAATATAATAAAGAATAAACAAAACAATTACCTAATAATAGGAGTAGATCCAGATTCAAAGGGGGCCAACATTTAAATAATCAGGGTTGCTCTCTTTAACAGAGAAAAAAAAAAAAACATAAAAATATCTTACTTTTGAACGCATTGCTAAGATTCCTGTCTTGGAAGAGGCTGTGCAAGTGAGGGCCTTAGAAGTTCTATTTCAATAGCTTTCTGATAAATCTGCAAATAGTAATAGAACCCATGTCTCTTAATAGAATGTCTGAGATAGTGGCTAGTCTTTTGTAAAGGAAAGAAAGTAAGAGGAGTAGAAAGAAAATTAGGAAGAGTGGAAGGGATAAAGCATTCTAGGGAGAGAAAGAATATTTACTGAGTGCTTTCTAATATAGGCACTGTCATGTATTTATGTCATTTTCAAAATACCCTCTGAATGATTAAAAATTGCTTTATTGTGCATCGTATGTATGAAATATATAAAGTCCATAGCATGAGGTAAGTAGTATTATCAACATTTTTATATTCACTTTAGTACAGGGAAACTGAGTCATGAAGGAATTACAACTTGCCCAAGGTGGTCAGTGGGGAAACTGGAATCAAACCCAGGTGGTATGGTTGTAGAGCCTGTGACCTTAATGCTGGCCCTATGCTAAATTATTAAGCTACCTTGGAACTAATGGATACACATTACAGAAAAGCATATTCAATTCAATATATGAAAAGGACTTGTAGAAAAGCACTCCAAAAAATGAAAGAGGATCCCTTATGAGAGAGTGAGTTCCCTGACACAAGTATTCAACAAATATTAAGCAACCGTTTACAAAGGACAACCACCCTGTTTAAAATGATAATACTTGCCACATTAACCCCACTTTCCCTAACTCCCACCCCTATTTCATTTTTCCACAGCACATATTACTTTTTACTACATCACATAATTTAATTGTGCATGTATTTGTTATCGGTCTTCCTCTACTACAATGTAAGCTCCATGAGGGAAGGGTTCTTTTTTTTTAATTAATTAATTTTTATGGTGACATTGGTTAAAGAAATCCAATAAGTTTCATCTGTACAGTTTAACACTAAGGCATATATATATTTACACTGTGTGTTTACCTCCTATAGTTAGATTTCTTTCTGTCACCTCATATTTGACCCCCTTTACCCCATCTACCTCTCCCCATCCTCTGGTAACCAGTAGACTATAGTCCATGTCCACGAGTCTCCGCTTGTTTGTCCTGTTCCTTTGTTGCTTTTAGGTTTATATTACACATATAAATGATATGATGTGATTTTCAACTTTTTCTGTCTGGCTTATTTCACTTAGCATGATTATCTCGAAGTCCATCCATGTTGTTGCAAATGGCAGTATTTCATCCCTTCTTATGGCCGAGTAAAATTCCATTGTATATATGTACCACAGCTTCTTTAGACAATCATCTATCATAAGACACTTTGGTTGCTTCCATGTCCTGGCCACTGGAATAATTTTGGAATAATGCAGCTATGAACATTGGTGTGCAAATATCTTTTCGGATATGAGTTTTCAAGTCTTTGGGGTAAATACCCAGTAGAGGGATTGCTGGATCATATGGTAGGATCAATTCTTAGTTTTTTGAGGAACTTCCATACTGTTTTCCATAGTGGCTGTACCAATTCACAGTCCCAAGAGCAGCTGCTTTTAAGGATTGGATCTTTAGGGATTGAGAGCAGTTCCTTTTTCTCCGCATTCTCTCTAACATTTGTTATTGCTTGTCCTGTTGATGATACCTATTCTAACAGGTGTGAGATGGTATTTCATTGTGGTTTTGATTTGCATTTCTCTAATTGCTAGCAATGTTGAGCATCTTTTCATGTTTGTTGGCCATTTGTATGTCCTCTAGGGAGAAGTGCCTGTTCAGATTCTCTGCCAGTTTTTTATTAGATCATTTGGTTTTTTGTTGTTATTGAGTTAAATGAGTTCTTTGTATATTTTGGATACTAGGCCCTTATCAGAGGCATTGCTTGCAAATATATTTTCCCATTCAGATGATTGTCTCTTTACCTTGTTGATGATTTCTTTTGCTGAACAGAAGCCTTTTAGTTTGATGTAGTCTCATTCATTTATTTTAGCTTTTACTTCCCTTGCCTTCGAGATCAAATTCATAAAATTCTCTTTAAGTCCAAGATCCTTGAGTTTCATGCCTATGTTTTCTTCTATGCATTTTATTGTTTCAGGTCTTATATTCAGGTCCTTAATCCATTGTGAGTTAATTTTGGTATGCAGTGATAGACAACAGCTTAGTTTCATTATTTTCCAGGTGACTTTCCTTTCTCTACTGTATGTTTTTGGATTTTTTGTCAAAAATTATTTGCCCACATAAATATGGGTTTACTTCTGGACTCTCGATTCTGTTCCACAGGTCCATGTGTCTCTTTTTCTGCCAATACCATGCTGTTTTGATTTCTGTCACTTTGTAATATACTTTGAAGTCGGGCAAAGTAATACCTCCAGCCTCATTCTTTTCTCTCAGGATGGCTTTGGCAACTTGGGGTCTTTTGGGGTTTTTTGTGCTTCCATACAAATCTGATGATTTTTTGTTCTATTTCTTTAAAAAATGTCAATGAGATTTTGATGGGGATTGCATTAAATCTGTGTAATGCTTTAGGCAATAAGGTCATTTTAACTATGTTGATTCTTCTAAAACAAGAACAAGGAATATCTTTCCATTTCTTTGTATCTTCTTCTAAATTATATAGGTTTTCATTATATAGGTTCTTCACATGTTTCGTTAAACTTATTCCTAGGTATTTTATTCTTTTTGTTGCAATTGCAAAGGAATGATTTTTTCCACTTCTTTCTCTGACACTTCATTATTAGAGTATAGAAACACTATGGATTTTTGAACATTGATTTTGTATCCAGAGACTTTACTGTATTTGCTTATTGTTTCTAGTAGTGTTCTTGTGGAGTCTTTAGGGTTCTCTATATAGAGAATCATGTCATCTGCAAATAGTGACAGTTTGACTTCTTCGTTTCCTATTTGGATGCCTTTTATATCTTTCTCTTGCATGACTGCACTCACTAGGACTTCCAATGTTATATTGAATAACAGTGGCGATAGTGGACAGCCTTGCCTGGTTCCTAATCTTAGAGGGAAAGTTTTTACTTTTTCAACATTAAATATAATGTTGGCTGAGGGTTTGTCATATGTGGCCTTTATTATGTTAAGTGTTTTGATCATAAATGGATGCTGTATCTTATTGAAGGCTTTTTTGGTATCTACTGATATGATTATATGAGTCTTATTTTTTAATTTGTTTATGTGGTGTATCGCATTAATTGATTTGCGTATATTGAAACATCTCTGTTAGAGAGACGGGTTATTTATCTGATTTGTTTCCTATTGTACCCCAGTACCTAGCACATGGTGAACACTTAGTAAATACTAGTTGAATATGTCAATTAATCAAATAGGAGTTTGAATTCTGTGAGCTCTCAGGTCCCCAACAGCGCTAAAATAAAATATTGGTAAGCCTATATTTGGAGGACTTCCTTCTTCCTCCTCCTCTCATTCCCTTCTCCTACCTAAGAAAGTCATTTACCAATTTCCATTTCCTATAACTCTTGGAAGGGAATGGGTATCCTTTACCATAGGTCTGAGGCAAACACCACACATCCAGCTAAACTTGACAAGCCCAGCATATGCTGGCAAGGAGTTCTCTAGCTATGATTGACTATTAAATTTGAATCATAGCCCTCTCCTGTAATAAAGAGCCTTGATTAAGTCCATTCACAGTCCTGCAAGGTCAGAAATGAAGCAGCACAAAGAGAAATCAGAAGGCACTAATCATTTACAGTTCCATAACTTGTCCTGAGCGACTATTTCATTTCTCATTGGCCCCTAAGTGATTACATGCCAGGATTCTCACTCTCTTGTCAAGTGCCTTTTCTCTCAGAGATTTTTTTTCTACTGTGAGCCCCACTGCCAATCACGAGAGGATCCAATACAAATAAGCAAGCCAAGCCAAGAGTGTGCCTGCTTAGAGGGAGTTTTTCTCCGTTAAACTTATCTTAGTGATGTAAGAGGAGAAATCACCAGTTTCAGAGCCCACCACCATTGACTTTGTGTCTTATCTTAATGAGACACACTTTCCCCAAAAAATCAAAGCATTGCTTTCAGCTTCCTGAGCAAGATTTTGACTGTTCTTGGAAGCAGCTGTCTGACCTAATCGTGACAATGAGATCAAGGTGGAAGCTTCCCATTCCCTCTTTTGCCTCTTCTACGAGTCTGCTACCATCCAAGATATTTTAGTTTTGAACCTCACTAAGAAAGCTAAAGTCACCCTGGCCAAAGTTATTATGTTGTAAATATTTAGTTATTATTCAGTTTTTTGTGATCTCATCAAATTCATATCATCCACAAAACACTCTGAGGAAGTAGATGTCTTGAAAGAAATGTAGAAACTCGAAGCAAAGTGGTGCTTTAAGCAAGGTCGTCTCAAAAATGGTCATGGGTGGCTAAACCCCATGGGAATCAGGAAAATCTTCAGGGAAAACTAACTTCAGAGATAAGCCTAAAAGGAGAAATATTTCAACAGGTGAAGATAGAGTGTGAATATGTAATGTTCATCTAAACTTCTTAAACATTCACACCTTTAAATTTTCCAATGAAATGTGTTGGGCTTAATTAATTCCATCTAAACCTCTCATTTGCCTCTTCTCTCTCTATTTAAGTTACAGTGAAATGAGAACAGTGTGTTCCTGCTTCCTCCCACTGGTTTGGAGAAGTAGAATGCCTGCAGACAGAAAGACAATATTGAGAGTTAGTCACAAACTCCACTCTTGATATGTGGCCCTGGTTGTGGAATGCTGCTCTTCAGTCTCAGAAAATAGGGCTTCAGCAGTCTGACGTTTTTAAAACAAAAACATGTTTTAACCAAATAAGTTTGGCAAGTTTGTTCAGGCAGGACACTCTTATATTTTGGTTAGTCTAAAAGGTATCTTTTTTTTTTTTTTTTAACGCCTACAGCACCCAGTCTTCCGGTTGGTCTCCCATCCAAATACTAACCAGGCCTGACCGGGCTTAGCTTCCGATATCAGACAGGATCGGGCTTGTTTCTGGGTGGCATGGCTGTGGACATCATTTTTTTAATTAACTGCAGCTCCTTGCATCTGAAGTACAGGTCACACACAGCATCTCACTCCATATTCAGTTTGCCAGCAAGGTAAAAGCAAATACCCTATAACAGACAATAGAGCCTGCAAGTGAGCCCTAACTTCTGCACTTTCTTCAGTGCCTACCTTTCATTTGGATAACGCAAAGAAAGGCAAACCAATGTCTGTGTTCTCTGTGCATTCTTTAATTAGCTCTGTAATTAAGGCATTGCCATTGATAACTAAAAACTGTTAGTGGTCCTTGTTGTTTTGTTTGAAATCAAGGTAACTCTTGATAACAATGTCATGCCAAGAACACACTACCAAGACTAAAAACAAATGCATTTTGCAATGTCTCTGCTAATTTCAAAGTGAGGACACCTAAGGGTTTGTAAACATATTTTTAGGGAGCTACAAGTTTTCTGATTTTTTTAAATGTTTTTATTTCAGTGCTTATGTTAATATAAATATAACCTCCGAGTAATCACCTTATAACCAATTATCTGCCCAGATTTCATTGCACATGTTTACATTTATGTTTAGAGTTATGTTGACAACAAGTAGAACCATCTAAGCTGTTGAGAAAAGAAGATTAATCCATAAATGAAGCATTATCACTAAATGAGAAGAAATTAATGCTATAATGACCCACTATACAAATGAAGTTTTGTCATAGTTTAAGTAGGAAGAAAGTGGTGGGAAATTGATTAACCACACAGCCCACAGGGGTATAGACATAGTAAACTTATAATCCATATTGAGGTTGTGAGTTGCAGTTTAGTTTTAGCTAAACTCAAGGAATAACAACATAGTCCACATTCAATATTGTCAACTTAATGTTGTCAACTTAGTTTTTAAATTTTTATTTTTATTAACTATATGAATTTGATTTTAATGAGTCATTTTACAAGAGTTTGAAATATAAGAACTATTATGCTAGTTCTATGTTTATATGTATTTAGATAAAACAGTATAAAAATGATTTAAGTTGAAAATAAAAATCTAAAAAATTTCGTTATCCTTTCCATTTGCCTAAAATGTGATGAGCCGTTTTTCAATTGATTCTAATGAAAAGTGAAGAGCTTATATAATTAAATAAAAAATGGTCAAGGAGTTAGAAATTCAAATCCCAACTATGCCACTTGAAGGCCAAGAGTCCTTGAACAAGCTCTGCTTTCTCCCTCTGGGCCTTAGTTTTATCACCCATGAAATAAGAAGACAATTTTTTTCAGGTTCTTTCCAACACTAAAATATTATGGTTTTATTTGTCTTTTATTCTAAAGATGTTAGATGGCAGTCTCCGGCTCACAGAAATTTGCCCTGCTTGCCGTAGATCATTGCTACAGTCCTGAAAGCCACCAGATGTGAAGGTAAAGGTACCTAGATTAGCTGAGACTCTACAAAAAAAGCCGGGCAGGCCTAGTTTGCTTCTCTTTTCCATCCCTTTTCTCTTACTGTCACCCTTCTCAGTTTCTTCTGTTGAAGTCAGTGAATACTGAAGGTAATTTCATGGGTGGCCTCATCTCTGCCTTCTTCTTAGAATAGCACCCTGCCATGTATCATTTACCATCTACAACAATTAGGTTTATATTATGAGATTTCATTCCTCACCTTACTACAGTTGACTGGTAAATTGAGGGCAGCTAATCTTTACACTATTTAGCAGCCCCTGTGATGACCTGGAGAGAAAAGAAGAGCTGGGTGGTATGGATTCTTGAATCTGAATTGATCAAATCTTAAGCTAAAGCGATACGGTAGTCCACTTCCAAGATGTCCCCAGTGAGCCTCACTTCCAGACATTCAGGCCCTTGTGTCATCCTCTTGCACACTGTATAAGGCTGACCTGTGTAACCAAAAAGATATTGCAGAAATGACAACGTGTGACATCTGAGTCTTGGTCATTAAAGGAGAGCTGCTTCCATCTTCCTTGCTTTTAAATCACTCCCCCTGGGTGAAGGAAGCCAATTGCCATGACTTGAGGACACTCAGGCAGCCTGTGGAGAAATCCACATGGTAACAAACCAAGACCTCCTACTAACAGCCATATGAGTGAGCCATCTTGGAGGAGAATCCTCTAGCCAAAGTCAAGTTTTAAGATGACTGTGTCTCCAGTCAATGTCTTAACTGCATTTTCATGAGTGACCCTGAAACAGAAACATCCAGCTAACCCGCCCTGAATTCCTGATCAACAAAACTTTGTGAGATAATAAACATTCATTGCTTAAAGCCACTAAGTTATGATAGAATTATTTAAATGCCAATATACATCTAACACAAAAGACGAAGCTCTCAAGGCATCTTTTGTGGCAATCGGGAAAGGTTTGGACCCTTATAATAACCCCTGATATTATGCCCTTCCTGAAGTCAGTCTCACATGTATGCACTGAGACGGGTCTAGAATTTCTTACAGAATGGTTATAAATAGCTGTGTATGGAGGCAAATATGACTAGGAACTATATTTTAGTAATTGTCTGACCATACGAGTAAATAAACAAAGTAGAATCATGGCCTAAGAAATTAGTCAAGAAAAACACACAATTCAAATCTATATGTGAAATTATTTGGCAATTTTGGCAAAAGTAACACAACTAGAATGAATATGTCTGTGTTTGTGCATACATTCAGAGGAAGGAGGGATGTATATATATATTGGGGTATAAGAAAAGGATGAATATAGAAACCAAGACTGAGAAAGATGGAACTGGGAAAATTGTCAGCACTGTCCGTGTCCAACCCACTGTGTCCCAAGGAGCAGACATCAATATGTAAGGAGGCTTTATTTGAATGGTGAGACACCACAACAACTGGTCAGGTCTTAGGTAATCAGTCCATCAATATGCTATCTAGTTAGTGCTTGGAACAACAGAAAGCAGAGCACAGCCAGGGAAAATGTTAAGGCTCCCTTCCCCCAGCAGAAGTAGGGTATGAGGAGAAAATGGCTCAGGAGAGAAGTGGCTCAGGAGAGAACTCGAGGCAATATAAGATTGGATCATCTCAACAGGACAAACAGGAAGGCTGAGACTCAAGAGGTATATATGTGTCCATGGCTTAGCCAAACACAGCCAAGACACATCTAAATCCTGATCTCTAGAAGTTCAGGGCTGCTTGCAGAACTGAGTGGGGCTGGGAAGACAAGCACTGACAGACAACCTGGATGTTGTTGATGACTATTGTTCCACCAGGGTTGTTGTGAATAAACCAACTTGGCAAAATATTTATGAATGTTTATAAGTTGTAAATGAGGTAGAAGGGGTTTTACACGATGTTTTCTAGAAAGTTATTCTTGTTGTGACCACTCTGTAGAATCAGACGGACCCTCACTCAAATTTTAGTTCAGATATCAAGACTGATGATTCCACATACCCCGAGAGAGTATGAAAAGATTTATTACTCACATTAATAAACCTTTCTGGAGAGAGCAAGGTAGGACTCTGTAGCTGATCTAAAAATGACCAGGAAAAGGAGACTTGATTTTCATTGGGGGAAGAAGAGCTGGGTGAGGGTTACTCTGTACTGATTTGAGTCTCCTTCCAGATCCAAAAGAGGAAGCACCCAGTATTTCTTATCAGCCTGCCTAGACATGGGGCACAAGGAGAAGAGGGAGGGTAACGTTTAATAACTGCTAGCAGTTAAACATCAAGAAATAGAGTCATATCTTTACCACAATTCTTAACAATACTTTGTATTTGTGCATCATGTTTCATATTTTTTAAATTTTTTTCAAGGTTTTTGCAGTAGTTATTTAAATGAAATCAATTTTAAAAACAAATCAGGGAGACTCAATCGACTTTCCCTATAAAAATGTATTTTATTTTATATTACCTTGCTATATATTTTTCAAAAACTCTGTTAGATGTCATAGAATTCATAGAATTAAAAAGTGCACAATATATATGAATCTGATATTTTATAATCAGTTTTCTAGTAATATCAGAAAATCAAATGGTAATAAGATTATTTTGCCATAGTCAACTAAAGCAGATGCAGGTTTAGTTACAGTGTGATGAAGCATTGCTAACCAAGAGATGAATCAAGACTATGTGGGGAATATTGTTTTTACGCTTTACTAAGAAGGCAGCAGCCACCATCAAAGCCATAATCAAACATAAAAATTAACATTCAAATAGTGCATTATGGTTTAAAAACTAATTTATATTTTGCTTATTAACTGTCTCCCATGCAGGAATGTAAGCCATATAAGAACAGAGATTTTATTTCTGCCTTCCTTTTATTGTATTTTTAGGTCAACAAGGAATGTCTGGCACATAGCAGGTACTTTGAATGAATGAATGAATAAATGAATAAATAAATAAATAAATGGTGAGACAACCATCACATGAATGATGTGATCCAAAGAGATTAAAGAGATCCAGGACTTGAACCTATATCTCTTTCTGATATTAAAACTTAAAGTCTTAACCATTAAACTTGCTTAAACAAGAGCTAAACCTTTGGCCAGAAAATAAACCTATGCTAACTCTTGGTGGACATGACTCTTGAAGGAGCACTCTGCTTGGCTGCTCTAGGTTATCCAGGGCAAACTGCCATGACTAATGACTTCTCACAGTCAAGAATAAGCCCTGTGATTTCAGCCACCACATAAAGACAAGTGCTAACATGAATAATCACATCTGCAACAATAATTTCTAGTTGGTCATAACATGGATAACTGGTATGGTTATCAAAAAAAAATCATTTCAATTGGATAAAATATTCACAATTTAAAATTCTTAATGAATAAGTCAGACAGAAAAAGACAAATACTTAATGAACTCACTTATATGTGGAATCTAAAAAAAGCCAAATTCATAGAAATAAAAAATAGAATGGTGGTTTCTAGGGCTGAGGGATGGATGGGAGATAAGGGGAGATGTTGGACAAAGGTACAAACTTGTAGTTATAAGATAAATAAGTTCTTGGGGTGTAGTATGTAGCATGGTGTCTATACAATACAGTATTGTATACTTGAAATTTGCTAAAAAAATAGATCTTAAATGTTCTCACCACACGCACAGAATGGTAACCATGTTAAGTGATGGATGCATTAACTCACTTTATGTGGTAATCATTCTTGATATGTTCAAATACCAAATTATTACTTTGTATACTTTAAACATATACAATCTTATATATCAATTATCTACCATTAAAATTGGGGGAAATATTTTAATAAATTTAGTTAGAAGTATGTATCATAAAATCTAACTAAAAAAGGAATATAGATATAGATATATGCATAGAAGATACCTAAAAGGATATAGCAAAGTTTTGTTCAATGGCTACTATTAGGAAATGAATATCAAAAGGGTAGCAGGAGACAGGAATAAGAAAAAGGCATAATAAAGACTTTTGCTTTTTACTTGATATGATTCTGATTTAATTTCTTTTACATAAACATGGAATTTTTAAAATAATTTTTAAATTTATGACTACAATAAAACATAACAGTTTACCGTATATATATAACAAGTCTTCAACAGATATTAGTTGATATTGAAAACATGCTTACTATGGCCACCCACACCAGATTTGCCTTAATATCCATCCACATATTTATATGTATATAAACATGTGTTTTACACATATTTCAATATAATAAATTTATATAAACATTTGTACTCATTTTAGAATTCTGTATCTCACACTAATAACTCTTATCAGCATAATTTCTAAAACTGGCACACACTTAAAAACTGTTATCAAAAAAAAAAAAGAAGTGTTAGTGAGGATGTGGAGAAATTGGAACTCTTGTATACTGCTGATTGGAATGTAAAAGGGTACAACTGCTATGGAAAACAGTATGGCAGTTCTTCAAAAAATATTAAAACTAGAATTGCCATCTGATCTAGCAATCCCATTTCTGGGTATATACCCAAAGAGACATTTGTGTACCCATGTTTATAGCAGCATTATTCACAATAGCCAAGATGTGGAGTAACCCAAATGTCCATTTACAGCTGAATTGATAAATAAATCTGCTGTATATATATATAAGATACATTATTATTCAGCCTTGTAAAATAAGGAAATTCTAATACATGAATAAACCTGAGGACGTTATGATAAGTGAAATAAGCCAGTCGCAAAAAGGCAAATGATATCTAGTTCCACTAATATGAGATATCTAATGTAATCAAACTCATAGAAACAGAAAGTAGAATGATGGTTGCTGGGGACAGAGAGGAATGGGGAGTTGTTGTTTAATGGGTATAGGGTTTCAGTTTTGCAAGATGAAAAAGTTCTAAAGATGTTTCATAACAATGTGAATATACTTACCATTATTAAACTGTACACTTAAAATGGTTAAAATGGTAGTTTTTTACCAAAATTAAAAAACAAACAAAATTTAAAAATTGGCAAACTGTACTTTGTTGTTATAAGAATCCTTTAAGCTAATTAGTAAATCTATTTTATACACAAAAAAGATTAAGTCTCAAAGAAGATATGGAAATATTCCAACTAAAGTAGATCAGCCAGGTTGCTGTCCAGTGCCCAGTTAATATGGCCTGCCAAAACGACTCCAGAAAAAAGTAGAAATGGTGCCAGTCAATTCAGGTTTTCAGTTATGTATTAACTGGTGAACTATACATTGGTTCCACTCCCATCAAATGAAATAACACTCCTAAATGAGAATGAAAACAAGCACACTTACTAGTCCTAGCCTGCCTCTGTTTGGTATTTTTGGCACATGTACACATTTGCAGCAAACTAAACATCTAAAAACAATGCATGGCATTGTGCTACTTACTGGGAACAAGTCACTCGTTTTATTATCTAAAGTTTAAATGCTTTCCTATTCCTTGAAAAAAAAAAGGTTGTCTTATTTAGACAATTGCAAAACGTATTAAAATGAGATCAAAAACTACACAAAAGATTTGAAACATTGTCCTCCAACTCAGCCAATGGAAGTGAACTGGTATATCAGTCTGGTTTTGCACACAACTTCAGTAAGATGACATGTTTCTCTGGGCCTTCACCAAAACGTAGTTGAGCAAATAAATATTTAAAGGCTATAAATGTGAAAGAAAACCAACTTTTAGGGCTCCTCAGAACACCAACATTTTGCCTGCCCAGTTCACCCACCTGCCTCAGTCAGCCAGTGGTAACAGGACACCCCTAATACTTGTGCAAGTTGTCACCACACTTAACTTTATTAATTTTTAAAACATGTTTCTGTAATGACATATTTCCTCCAGTAGGCTGTGAGCTTCACAAAGGCTGGGACCATGTTTATTAATCTTCATGTCCCCAGGACTTAGTACTCAGCCTAGTACCTGGAGCATAGGGTTGTCATTAAATACTTGTTGTGCTTCTGGTCAATATGGTAAACTCTGTGCTCACCTTTTCTCACAACCACATCAAAATTACAACTAAACTACAGAATAATCATCATTTGAGAATTGTCTGAAATCTAGCTGAACAGAAGTCCTACAACTGGGGACACACAGAAGATGCCACCTTGAGACTGGTAGGAGGGGCAGAGAGACAGAACAAGCAGGTCCTACTCTTACATGTGGAGATCAAAAATCAAGAAAGATATCTCAGGTGTAGAGGTTCCCCGACAGGAGCCCCACACTGGGCTCTTCAGCTCAAGGTTCCAGTGCTGGAAAGAGAAATTCCCACAACATCTGACTGTGAAAATTAGCAGAGATTATGGCTGAGTAAAATTGAAGGCAGCTAAAATTCCCCTTAAAGAGCCCGCAGAGGGTCTTACCAGCTGACAAACTCACTCACTCTGAGCTCTAGCACTAAGGCAGCTGCCCAAAGAGTGCCAGAAACACAATAAGAGGAGGTGAATTGTCTGGCTTCAGGGTGAGAGCCGGAGGAGCAACTTTTCCCAAACAGAAGTGGTGGCAGAATCCATTCTTCCTTTGTTGAGCCCTCCCCAATCCCAGTGTGCAGATGCAGGCAGCTGCCATATCTAAATCTCCATCGACCTGGTCACCCTGCTAGGTGAGTTCCAGAGACCACCCCTCCCAATGTACAGGCCCACCCAAGCCACCTCTAATGGCTTTTCCATACAAACAGCCTGTCTTAGCTCCTGCTGTGAACTTTCGTAAAAATATTTCAAAGGTTCACAAAACCTAAACAAGCATTATATAACCTCAGCATGTCCTGCACCTCTTTCTAAGCACCCTGAAGCCCAGCACTAGTGGCAGCCAGCCTTGGTTCTGAGCATGGCTTCTCAAGGCACGTCCAAGCCCAGCATGGGTAACAGTCATCTGCAGATTGCTTGGTGGCTCATACCAGGTGGCCCCGGGCAGGGCATAGGCTGCAGCTGAATTTAGTGTGTGGCAGGGACCCTCTCAGGAGGCCCCAGCCTGCACACCTAATGGCCAGCTTTGGACCCAGCCAGAGCATCACCCCAGACCACCTCCAAGGACAACACACCCAAAGGGAAGACTGGGCAGGCACCAGAGCCCTGCTAAAGCAAATCCTACTCATTGGTTCATCTGCTGTACAATAACTACTCCACTGTAGTCCCCAGTCAGCCCTCACAACCAATCAACCTGAGGATCTATCCCTCCCATTGATGAGCAAACAGTAACAAAGCCTCAACTATAACAGGAGGACACATACAACTCACAAAAAGGACATACCTGGAGTACCCAGCTCAGATGACCAGGGAAACTGTGCCACTAGGATCCACAACACACTTACTACATAAGGCCACTCTACTAAGACTAGGAGACTTAGGAGCCCTACCTAAGACATAGAAGGAAACCAGAGAGGCAACCATAATGGGAAGACAAAGAAAAATTTCCCAAATGAACGAACAGAACAAAGCTACAGAAAAAGAACTCAACAAAATGGAGACAAGCAAGCTACCAGATGCAAAGTTCAAAACACTGGTTATAAGGATGCTCAATGAACTTAGGGAAAGAGTAGAACTCAGTAAGAACTTTAATGAAGAGATAGAAAACACAAAACTGGAGATAGAAAACATAAAAAAGAACCAGTCAGAAATGAAGAATACAATAACTGAAATGAAGACTACCTTAGAAGAACCCAGCAGTAGATTAGATGAAGCAGAGGGTCGGATCAGTGATTTAGAAGATAGGGTAGCAGAAAATACCCAAACAGAATAGCAATAAGAAAAAAGAATCAAAAACAAAATGAGGCATCCTGGGTGTCCATCAATGGATGAATGTATAAAGAAGTGGTACATATACACAATGGAATATTACACATCCATAAAAAAAAGAATAAAATCTTGCCATCTGCAATGACATAGATGGGACTAGAAGGTATTGTGCTGAGTGGAGTATGTCAGACAAAGACAAATGCCATATAGTTTCACTTACACGTAGAATCTAAAAATAAATAAATAAACAAAACAGAAATAAACTCATAGATACAGAGAATATTTTGATGGTTTCCAGAAAGGAAGTGGGTTGGGACATGTGTGAAAAAAAGGGAAGGAATTAAGAAGTACAAATTCATAGTTACAAAATAGTTATGGGGATGTAAAATATAGCCTAAGGAAGATAGTCAATAATATTGTAATAACTATGTATGGCATCAGATAGGTACTAGATTTATCAGGGTGATCATTTTGTAATATAAATGTCTAATCACTATGTTGTATACCTGAAACTTATATAATATCATATGCCATTGTAATTTTTAAAAATAAATTATTAAAAAATAAAAATAAAAATAATTTTTGACTGATTGAATAAATGAAAAGATGCAGGCTGGTGTTTGAAACCTGAGGCTAACCCTGACTCTCATGGGTGGGGTAAGAAGTTCTAGTTCAACATTATTCAACTCAGCAGAAATCCAAGCTTGCCTATCATCAGATCTGTCCTTGTATTGCAGTTGAAGTAAATGAACTTTATATTATACTAACATCTTTAGGCACAAAACTCAGAACTCAAAAATCCTTCTAGTTTTAGGGCTCACCTTTCTCTTACCTTTCTTTAGTCCTCCCTATTTACTTATTCATTCAACATTTATTCATCAGATTTTTTTAAATTTATTTTTTATGGTGACATTGGTTAACGAAATCCAGTAAGTTCCAGCAGCACACTTTAACAATAAGGCATGTTTCCTCCCATAGTTAGATTTCTTTCTGTTACCACATATTTGACCCCCTTTACCCCATCTACCTCCCCCATCTGCCCACTCCCAATTGACTGGTAACCACTAGTCTATAGACCATGTCCGCGAGTCTCTGTTTGTCCTGTTCATTTATTGCTTTTAGGTTTATATCCCACATATAAGTGATATGATGTGATTTTCAACTTTTTCTGTCTGGCTTATTTTACTTAACATGATTATCTCAAAGTCCATCCATGTTGTTGCAAATGGCAGTATTTCATCCCTTCTCATGGCAAAGTAAAATTCCATTGTATATATGTACCACAGCTTCTTTAGACAATCATCTATCGTAGGACACTTCGGTTGCTTCCATGTCCTGGCCACTGGAATAATTTTGGAATAATGCAGCTATGAACATTGGTGTGCAAATATCTTTTTGGATATGAGTTTTCAAGTCTTTGGGATAAATACCCAGTGAGGGATTGCTGATTCATATGGTAGATCAATTCTTAGTTTTTCGAAGAACCTCCATACTGTTTTCCATAGTGGCTGTACCAATTTGCAGTCCCACCAGCAGTGTATGAGGTTTCCTTTTTCTCTGCATCCTCTCCAACATTTGTTATTACTTGTCCTGTTGATTATAGCTATTCTAATAGGTGTAAGATGGGATCTCATTGTGGTTTTGATTTGCATTTCCCTAATAACTAGCGATGTTGGGCATCTTTTCAAATATTTATTGGACATTTGTATGTTTTCTAAGTTGAAGTGTCTGTTTAGGTCCTCTGCCCATTTTTTGATTGGATTGTTTTGTTGATGTTGTTGTTGTTATTGAGTTGTATGAGTTCTTTGTATATTTTGAGTATTAGACCCTTATCGAACGCATTGTTTGCAAATAAATATATTTTCCCATTCAGATGGTTGTATCTTTATGTTGTTGATGATTTCTTTCGCTGAGCTGAAGTTTTTTTATTTTTCATCAGATATTTTCTAACTGGTTACTAATTCTCAGGCACCATTCTAGGCACTGGGGATACGTCAATGGACGAGAGGGAAAGAGACAAAGATCCTTGCCCCAATAAAACTTTTGGAAAAAGAAAAACCATACACTGGAAATTCCCCTGGTGGTCACGTGGTGAGGAGAGACCTCAAGGAGGTGAAATTTTAGCAAATACTTGAAGAGGGTGAGGGAGTGAGTCAAGCAGTAGCTGGGACAATGGAATCCCATGTTGCATTCCAGCTAATGCCAACACTCTGAGGCTGGAATCAGCCTGGTTTGCTCAAGAAACAGTCAATAAGAAAAGAAGGGCCATATAAGATGATGCCAGAAAGGCGGAACGATTGTAGAGACAGAGCCCAGCCCTCAACCTAGCCTAGTCTCATCTTTGGTTCATCTCTACTGGGTATTGCAATCAGAAGGCTAGAGCTTTGGAATCAGAGAAACCTGCGCCAGAATTCCTACTCCACCTTTCACCACTCTGTAACTTTGAGAAGTGGTTCCCTCAGACCTATTTTTTAAAAAAAGCACTTTATGCAAGTCATTTCAATTAATCCTTTGAAATGGTCAGGGCTAATTCCTAATGGACAAATATTTCCATTTCAAAGTTTAAAAACTGAGGTTTGAGGTTTAGAGAGGATTCATTAACTTGCTCAAAACTGCCAGTCTGGGAAGTGACAGAATCAGGGTGTGAACGCCAATGATCAGATCCCAGAGCCTATGTCCTTTCTCACTACCCATACGCTGTACTCTACGTGTGTCAGAGTTTGGTACATAGTAAGTGTTCAATAAATATAATTCCTTTCTCTCACTACCTTGACAGAGTTCCTTGAGGTTGTCTGCATTCCTGGTAGATCTCTTGAGTGCTGTCTGTTCCTAGGTGCCTCATTTCCTGTGAGGATCCTCACTCATATTTTCCAAAACAAGCTCTGCAATGCTGAATGTCTGTCCACTATCACTGCCACATGGCCTGAGGCAAGTCACATCTCACTGGTAAACTGGGTTTGATGATGATGCCTGCTTGCTCTAAATGGTGGACATGGAAGAGAGAATTCCTGGAAGGCATTTCTCACAGAGACTCCCAGACCCTAGGAGGCACTTGACACCAGTTTGTATCATGCCTTCTGGTACTTGCTTTTTAACTTCCTGGCTGATCTCTTGCCAGCAGTTAATTGAGCCAGCCTCACTCCAAAGGAGGCAGGGAGGTTCCTTACCACTTGTAGTCTCCCCAGAAATCTTTCTCATTGCTGACTATGGCACCAGTTATGACAAATATCTGATTTTTTTTTAAAGAAAGACTATATAGTCTAATCCGTTTAATGTTTTAGCTACAAATATGAAAATAAAAAGGGCAACTAGCTCCACTGGGGCCAATTTAGACTGTTTTACATACTACAGTTTTCCTAGAATTTATGTATTGGAAATAAAAGTTTACTAATCATTACAATTTAGAACACATTTTCTATTTAGAAAGATTAGTACAAACAGGGCTGCAGTATTGCACAGCTCCAGGAGGTATCATTCATGCATTAGTTCATGTGGAGCTGTGCAGCTGGCTGACCCAAGGTACAAGGAAGGATAGGCTGTGCCCCCGCCCCCAGCTGTTCTGAGTGTCAGCTGCTGCCTTCTCTGGAGAATTGTCCTAACTAAAGGAAGCTTCAGCCAGGTCCACGTGACCAGTGAGAGAACAAAATAGGTAACATATAGAACTATTTGGTGAATGTCAGCAATTGTCTTTTCAGTGGTGGTGCTGTCTCAAGACTGACTGACTTGAAACGTTAAGCTATGGCTCCGGGTCCTAACTCAGGACTCTTCTATTGGATGACATTATCTGTCTAATCCAGTTCAATCTCAAGTCTATGATTTTGATCTACCCACCCTCTAAGTAAAAATTCAGATCTATCTTCTCAAGTTGGCATTTGTTCCAGGTTGAACAAAAGTTATGAGTCATGGAGAAAGGAGGCCAAGAAAAGGCTCAGGATTCCAAATCTAAACCTCAGAAAAATAGCAGGAAAATATTTTCTTTGGAGAACCCACATCCCTGCCCTGAAAAAAAATCTCAAATTTCAACACTTGACATGTAACCTATCAAAATAGCTAGACTGGACTGAGTATGTTGCAGCTATAATAAATTTCACAATGATTTAACATAATTTCAAACAATTCAAATTTTAAAATATGTCAGTAACTCCCAAGATAGAATAGTGCTGTAGCAATATGCATCCACTTACGTATCACTATGTCTTTGTTTCCTTAAAAGAAGGCTTGCAAAAGGATTTAATTCAGAGCTAGTTGAGATAATTTAATTTAACTATTAAGATGTCTCAATTTTCAGCAAATTGTCCACTTTCTATATAAATCACCATATAGTATTAAAAGATATTAAACAATGATAATGCTTATTAAGGTATAACCCTATCTCAGGCTAATTCTCTTGGAGGTTAATATGGGAAATATATTTTCTTTCTCTAAAGATAAGAGTAAATGCTTAGAATTTTCAGTCATAGAGGCAAAGGAATATTAGAGCCCCATCTGGTGGATTTGATGTTTATTCAGAAAACAATGAATTTTTTCACCAAGCCATTTACTAAGATCTGTGCTAGTATTGTTTTTAGAATATGGCAGTTAATCTCTGTCTCTTCATTTTATATTTGGTGCTGGTGCATATTTTCTTTTGCCTGAATGGCCAGGCTTCTGCCTCCAGTATCTACCCACCCCTCTCTCTTGCCCTAGGAAAACACCCTTAACTAGAGGGCAGTTAACACAGTTCTCTATTAAACATTATGTAGAGAATAACATTTAAAAAGAATATAGTATAACAAAGTAGACAGATTGTATAACAATCATATGACTATCACGACATATAGTATATGTGATATGCATATATTATAAATTATTGAATTTTATAATATTAAAATATATGGATTTAACTTCATACATACCTTATAAGTACATATAAGTTATGCTATCAAAAATAGACAAGTTTCAGGAATAGTGTACTAATAGCCTTCATTTTCTCAACAAAGATGAGGTTAACTACTAAATGGAAGGGATAGCAGTTAGTCAAGGTACTGAAATAACTGCTGAGAATAAGAGAGAGAATTACTCTAGGAAAAAATAAAGCAAGTCTCAAATAAGACATACTCTCAATCGTCTGAGGACAGAATCAGAAAAATTGACTTCAGAACCCAAAATGTATAAGAATGGACCTGATATAAATAAAATTAGCCATGTATGGACATCTTCCCCAAAAGCCTGCTTCAAAGGTCCATACTGAATGTGTTTCTGATGAGGCCAGCACATGTTCTAAAATGTGATCAGAAAAAAAAAATGGAAATGATTAAGATAAATAGAAGTGATTAGTTGTGACTTGCTCATTATGAAGTAAGGTAGAAGTAACAGAAGTTTAGAGTCACACATAAGAAATTATGAAAAGAGGAAATTGCTAATTGCCTTACCAACATTCATCCCCCTTGTTCCTTCCCAGCTGAACCCCAGTAGTGTTCAGTGTAGCAATAGCAATCTTTCCTGCTAAAATATTTTGACTCCCACTACCCTTGCAGCTACGAGTGGCTAAATAAGCCAGCTCAGCCAATGAGATGCAGGTCAAAATCCCTGAGGGCTTCCAGGATACAAAGGTGCAGCCTCACTAGGAGAAGGGTTTGCCTCCCTATGCTTCAACCTCTTACCCCTTATTCCCTCCTGGTATAAAGACATAATGCCTGAAGATAAGTATGGCAGCCATCTTTCAGTGAGAACGAAGGTCATATAAGAATGCTGGAAAAGAAACAAGGACTCTGGTTCCTGTTGAGATTTGTGAACTTGGCTCTGTTTTTGTTATTCAAAAAAAAAAAATCCCTTACTTGTGTAAAACAGCGTCTTTACTAACCTCCTCCAAAGGTAATCCTGACACATGTTTATTTAACACTGTAACAAGGGATAATTCTAAAGGACAGTTTTGCCAAAAGAAGGAGGGAGGGAGGGAGGGAGGAAAGAAAGGAGAGAAGGGAGAGAGGGAGGGGGAGAGAGAGAGAGAGAGAGAGAGAGAGAGAGAGAGAGAGAGAGAGAGAGAGAGAGAGAGAGAGAGAGAGAGAGAGAGAGAGAGCGGTATACTGGAAATATACCGCTATAAAAGACACCATCTCTATTTTGAAATTACTTATAATCTAGTGAAAAAAGAGACCTATACAGAGATGATTTCAATATATATAAGTACTATGAAAAAGGAAGCTAATTCCATGAAGACTCCTTCCCTCTCCCCGTCCCCCCAAAAAAGAAATAGAGATGTCAAAGGAAAGCAAAGAAAGAATAATATCCAAAGCCAAGCATGTGGATAATTTAAGAATTGAGTGGTCAAAAGTACCCTGTAAGATAGGGCAATCTGATTTTTTTTTTAATGTCCACTTTATTTTGCAGCCAAATTTCTATTTGTCAGCCTTGGTAAATATAATTTCAGTACTAAGTTGGAGGACAGAAGCTGAATTGCAGTAAGCTTGGGAAGCAGATGGGAAGCACATAGACACTATCTTTATAAACTGCTGATAGCTAGAGTACGGGAATTTATGGTTTCCTGTTGATATGCTGACAGATTGAGGAGAAAGATGCAGAAGAGAGATCAAAGTTTATGATAAATATATGCCCTTGTAAGAGTAATGCTTGGAATTTACTTATTTACATGGTTTAAGAAATGTAACAACATACAGAGCAAGAGAGAGGACATAGGAGCACATAGGACCAAAAGCACACGTAGATAGGACAGGCTTTAAACAGAAGGAGGCACAGCATCTCAGAGACCAGAAAGAAGGAGGGGAAGATAGGCACAGACCTGACAGGTTTTAGGAATAGAGTCCTGCTGGCATTCTCTTTCTCAACAAAAGAAATGAGGCTGTCTGCTAAGGTAGTAAAGGTGACAGCTGGTCATAGGACTGGAAGAGTTGCTGAGAATGAAAAAGAAGCTACTTAGGAAAAGTAATAGTAGTAGTAGTAGTAGTAGTAGTAGTAGTAGTAGTAGTAGTAAATTTTAAAAGTCAAAATGTATTAAGTGTCCAGCTAGGATTAATGGGAGAAAGAGGAAGAAAAAGAGAAACACTACATTTATCTGGTTATCATAAGTATCATCATAAGTATCAACAATTTATCAAGATTTTGACATTGGAGTTCCACCAAATGAACACTCTTATAGTATTTATAGAAGATACAACACACAACTCTATCATTAAGCAATCAATTTTCAGGTACGTGCTAAATCTCAGAACCTCTGCTTGGTTCCAAATAGCTCTCTACATATCTGTTTCTTTCCCCTCTGGCTGCTGGCTGATTCTTTCCATTTTCTCTATACATTCTTTATCACTCAACTTCTGTTGACTCATCATTTCTACTACTTCTTTTTAACTTTAGCTTGAACACAGCCCATCATATGTTTCTCCCATCTCTTTTATTATAATAACTTTTGAGTTTTAGCAAATTTTCTCTATGTTTTAAATCCAAATTTTCAAAATAGAGAGATTGATTATCCAAGCTGGGGCTGGGGGCTGGGGATGGGGTGGGGGTGAGGAGAGGATTCCATTTTACTAGATTCCTGTAAAATGGAATCTTTGAGTCAAATTCCCTTTCTGGGGATGGGATCATGTCATGCTCACTGGCCTCCTCTTTATCAATAAATGTGGGCAGAGCAATTCCCTACGAAGGGGGTGTGCACATGGTAGACATTAAGGAGACTTGTCTGTCCAATGCTTTCCCTCCTACAATTTACAGATTGGCACTCTGAATTATTCATAAATTTTTTGTGAAGCTTGTTAGTGTGAATCAAACCCTTACTCCCATTAGACATATGGATTGTCATTTATTGTAACTTCCATCAAGCTACAAAACCTAGGAGGCTCAGGCCAAAACATTATCTAACTTTTCTGAACTAATTAGTCTTTTTAAAAAAAATGTTAACTACCAAAAATGGAAACATACATAATTCTCTCACTTCAATAGCATCTTCTGAGTATATGGATAACTACGGCACTGAGCTGATGACTCTCCAAATAAGAAGATGAAAATTATCTAGCCTCTGCCTTCAAAATTTACATGATGGAAACTGATTGACATATCCATCTCCAATTCAGTATTGTATCATTTGTTCTCATTTACTGTATATATTATAGGCAAAATGAGCGAACTGAGCTGAACTCAACATGCTCAGAAAAGTGTGCTGTCTTTTCCAAAAAGTTCATGGAAACAGATCTTACCTTGGGAGTTTCAGGCATGCCCCATGTTAATGAGTTCAGCTCCAGAAATCACACTATAAAACAGAGGTATGCAGAATAAAGCCCATTCATGAGAAAGAAAGAAGTATAAAAAAGGGAGTTTTTTTGTTAAAAGCTTTTACAGAAACAAGAGAATCTTAGAAATCTCTTGTTCAAATTTTTCACTTTACAAATGTGGAACCCGTATTCCAAAGAAGTGAACAGTTTTGACTAAGGCCACACAATCAATACATAGCAGAGTCAGGGCCAATGTCTTCTGCATGTGCCATTAGTATTAATGAAAGCTGGAATATTTGAACTGGAGAAGAGGATATTTGGAGAGACAGAGATCTTCAGTAAGTTCAAGGGTGAGAGGAGTGCTTTCATGTTGGCTACTGAGTCCTTGAAATGTTGGGATTCCCAATGGTCCCCGGCACATACAACAGAAACCAGTATTCCAGCTTTTTTCTTCTTTTGTCACATATTAAATCAACCCACAATCATTCTCTCCTCCCACCACACAAACAACATTAGTAACATAGAAACTAATGAAAGATGCTTTATATAGTGAGCTGTTTCCAGCTTTCCCAATAACTCACAAAGTGCTCTGCTTCTAGTCATCCTGCCTTCTTCAGGTTCCAATTCTGCTTTAGTAGAGTAGGCATACTTTTATTTTCTACTCTCTGTCCCTATAGTATGTTAAATTAAGCATTTTACCTTGGTGCAATATTGTCATTTCTTTTTCATGAAAAGCAAGACATATGAGCAAAGCAATATATATCATCTATATTCTCTACTGTCTACTCTTTTCCTGGCAAGCTTTTATACAATGGAATTTGTGCCAGCTACTAATTTATTGCCCCTCAGCTCCAAACCCACCTTTCTTTGCCCTGCTTTGTAATACTGGGACTGCAATCAGTCATTCCTTAAGATTTATCTTTCCTATTGTTTGGTTTTATTATTTAGCTTACATAGTTCTCTATTTTTCCTGATAAAAATCTTTTTTGCTCAGGAGTGTAAAGTCCACCAGAGCTGGTATTTTCTGTTAAACTTTCATATCCCCAGCACCTGGCAAAATAAGCCATGCATATCACATACAGACATGACTAGAATGAATGTCAATGTCATGACCAGAATAAAGTATACAAAGATGGTAACTACCTACTATATACCCCCATACTTAAAGAAGAATAATGAGGATAGGTTTGTCCAAGAAGACATGTAAGTATATTATGGAACTATAGTAATTAAAACAGGATGGTATTGGTTTAATTAAATTAAATCAATCAAATGGATTTAAGAGCTCAAAAACCACCAAAGTATAATTGGTATTTTTATTATATTAAAAAGGCACCATATTAGATAGATTGGAAAATTAGGTACTCTTCAAAATATAATAATGAGGAAATTTACCATGTATTTAGGGGAAAACTTAGATTCCACTTCTTTACTCTGTACCCCAAAATTCATTTCAGGTGGGGTAAGATTTCAGCGTTTTTGAATTTTTATTTTCTGGTAATGGTAAATTAGGATATGCAAACTCCCCAGCACAGGAAATACCTAACTAAAAATGCTTAATAAAATATTTTAAAATATTTTAAATTTATCAATGAGCAGCAGATAGAAAGAATTATTGCGTTAAAGACAAATGAAAATTGTAAACCCAGAGAGCTAAATTAACATAGAAGCCACTTTTGCCCTGCAAGTCTTTGCCAATTTCGGCAAACTTGAACTTTTGTTTGAGTGGACTCATGAGGAGAGTGTGATAGAGGAAATATTTAAAGAGATAAAGGCTGAGAAATTTTCAGAACTGATTAAGACACCAACCCACAGATTTCAGAAGTCTAAGAAATCCCAAGTTGAATTTAAAAAAAAGAAAGAAAAAAACCTATGTATATCATTGTGACACTTCAGAAAACCAAGCACATAGAAAAACCTTAAAAACAGCAGAAGAAAAAAAAAGGGCAAATTCCTTGCTATAGTGAGATTCTCATGCCATCATGAAAAACCACCAAGAGTCAGACAATGGACTTCTCTCTAGAAACAATGGGAACAAAAAGTATCCTTTCTCTCAAGTTATTTAATAGATTTCTTCCTCTGGCCTGTACTTCTGTTCTAGCTGGTGTCTATAATTCTTTAAAGGAAAAAGGAAAGATTAAGCTCTTCAATGTTTCCTATATCCCTTGCCAAAAAGCTATCTTGGAGCACCCTTTCATTAGAGTTTAAAATAACTGAGGGAAGAGGGGAGGGAAGAGGAGGAAGGTAGATAAGGTAAAAGGGGTCAAATATGTGGTGACAGAAAGAAATCTAATTATGGGAGGTGAACATACAATGTAAATATATGTATGACTTACTGTTAAAATGTACAGCTGATATTTATTGGATTTCATTAAACAATGTCACCATAAAAATAAATAAATAAATTTTAAAAATAAATAAATAAAATACATAAAAAACTGAGAATTAACACGAGTAATGATTCTCCTATCTGCACTGTCCAGTGTAGTAGCTGCTAGCCACGTATAGCTATCGAGCATTTGACATGTTGCTAATCTGAATTGGGAGCACTCTAAGCGTAAACCGCACATTTGATTTCAAAGACTTAGTGTGAAAAAAAGATATGTCAAATATCAATAATAATTGTTTTATATTGATTATATATGGAAATGATAATATTTTGGATATATTGAGTTAACCAAAATATATTATTAAAATTAATTTCACTGTTACTCTTTACTCTTTTACTGTAGCTACTAGAAAACTTAAAATTATCTCTGGAGATCAATTTCATGGCTCACTATATTTCTATTGAACCATGCCATCTTACTGAAAGACATTAGCCCTCTAATTCATATACCTGCTTTTATCTAAACATCCCCAGAGTCTAGTCACAGCAGAGTAATTAAAGGAAACCTTATAAGAACATAAGTCACATCATATTATTCCTCTCCCAAAGCCTTTCAGCAATTCCCAGACGAGTCAGAGTAAGAGCCAAAGCCCTTGCAATGGTCCCCTCTGCCCTATACTTGACCCCTGTTATCTCTCTGACCTCATTTCCCTGACCTTTCCCCCTCACTCACTTGGCCCTAACTAAGAAGGTCTCATCACTGTTCCTTAAATACCCCTCACTGCTGTCAACTCAGAGCCTTTCCACCAGCCATTCCCTCTATCTGGAACATTCTTGCCTCAGTTTTCCTAATGGTTGACTCCTTCACATTTTTCAAGACTATTCAAAACTCACCTTCCCAATTTCACTTAAAGTTGTAACTCTCTAAAATTACCACACCTCCTTATTCTGCCTTTTTTCTTATTTTATGGCCTTTATCATTTTAAAACCTACCAAATAATTTACTTATATTATGTTTTGTTTATATTTTCTGCCTTCCAATAAATTTCTTTGACCATAAAAATCCAAAAGTCTAGGCTTTATTACCCTAGATTAATATACTAATTACATCTCTTCCTCCAAGAGTTTGAATATATATTTAGGAAAAAATGGGATACTTGAAATCATCACGTAATCCAGAAATTGTATGCACTCAAAAGTTTCTACCACTTCTTTCTTGTCCCAAACCTTCTGCTAGAGTTGTCAACCCAGACAGACTTGTCCAAAATCAGGCAATAGATGAAAGGAAGTAGAAACCCAAATGACTGACTCATCCACTTATTTCCTAATCAGATCTTGGAAATAAGTTTTCTCTGTAGCCTGCCCCATGGTGAGATTTGGTGCCCTGTCAGAACCTAACACACCAGGGCAAAAATACAAAATTGATTCTTCTAGTTAATGAGAGCAGGTGCCAGGAGCCAAGCACCAAGAGTTCACAATGTGAATGACCAACTTCTCACAGCATCACAGCCTGCAGGCTTAGTGTAGCTTTAAAGACCTTAAACTTGTACAAGATCGGCCTATCCCTGTGAAGCTTAGAGAATAAACTTGAGCTGAGATCATTATCTAGGAAGACCATCCCACAATATCACCCCTCCCTAAAAGACAAGGCCTTATTTGCTTTAGAAGAACCCACTATGGGCCATTCCACTAGCAATTGCTTTTTTTCCAAACCAAAATTTGAGATAATGCCCTTATTAGTAGTCACTAAGCCAAAACTTATTATAAAAATTGACATAGGACAATGTGAGTTTGTCTAAAAGAAAAGAAAAATTTTCACCACATCCATTTTCAAATCAGGATCATTATTTCTCTCTAGCTTTGCATAATGATTCAGCCTATGAACTTGAATTCCCTTCCTGGTATCTTTGAAAACAGAAGGGAAGTTGCTATTGATTCTTATAATCATTTTAAAGACAGGAGAATGGAGACAAAGAAGTGATCTCTTCAGTGAACCAACAGACCAGCTAGAAAAAAAATATTTCTTTGCAATTGGACCATATTGTCTTTAGAATAAAGCTCCTAGAGACATAACTATGTGATCTTAGTGTAGACAAAATCATTCAGCTTCTAAGATTTTCAATCACATAAATGTCCATCTAAGTCCTATTTGATTCAATGATATAATGTATGATAAAGGTTTTCAGATTGTCTCCTCTAGGAAAGGGACCACGTTGAGGGGAACAAAGTGTGGATATGCATGGGGAAGTGGAAGGGTTATAATTCCACTCCTCATTAAATCAGAGCAAATTCACTTTCTTATTTTCTTTCATATTGCATGCCCATGTAGTATTGCATTTCAAGAAAAAGTATGTTCCTTTTTTAAAAGTTTGCAAATCACTAATGTACATAAAAATGTTTTGCAAACTGTAAGGTACTATGCAAATATAGATGTAGATTTTTCTACTATATACACACGAGAATAAAGTCTGCTCATTAGTGGAGACAAGCAAACTAACATTTATTGAATGCCCATTTTACAGATAAAAAAATGAAGTAAATGTGTGCATCTAGCAATATCTGAGAATGACTAATTCTAAAGCCTGTGCTTTTTCTTCTTCATCAGTTTCTCTAACCTTTTAGCCAATGTGTTTGTGTTCCCCCTTACAAAATTCAGCACCATAATACTTTTTCTAAAACACCCTCAGAATCTCAACAAAAGTTAAGATTGGTCATTTTGGCTTTTACCATTGTTAATAGTATTATCACACCATAGGGGAGGAAAAATAATTTTCCCTGTACTCTTCTGAATTCTTACCTGAGACCCTGTAATAAAAGACTGATTAACAAGAAAAAAAACGAACAGAAGTTTATTAACATACCTCATGGGAAATAAATGAATAACTCCCCTAGGTGGCTTAGAGTTCAGTCACCTTAAATACCATCTTAACAGGGGAGGGGAAAGGGAGATGTTGGTCTCTTAGGGGAAAGTAAATGATTTTTAGAAAAGATAAATGGGCTCTTAGAAGAACAAGTGGGAGGTATGACAGTTTATGAAGAAGTTCGTCTGGGTGTGGAGTCAACTTCTAGTCTCCTCTCCCGTGACAAGTCATTCTTCCCTGGTTGATGGAACTCCTAGGAGGGGATCGATGACAGTCGAGCTCCTTTTGGAGGATCTGTCTTTAGGCAGATAAGTTCAAGGAAAGCCTCTTCCAGCATTTGCTGTTTTTCAAATAACTACAACTTAAACCAATGAATATTCCAAAGTGGTGTATTTTGGGGAGGCATGTCCTAAACTCCTACAGTCATATTTTGGGACAGCATATTCTGCAACCCTCAATGCCAACTGTCAAATACATGTTTTTAAACTGTTATTAAAAGTGATTTATTATTTTCTTTTCTTAAATAATACACGTTCACTTTTTAAAACATATTCCTGAATCCTTCAGCAGCAACCAAGTCATTCGGCTCTAGATGGTGTACATTAGCCTTAATGAGAAAGAAACAGCCAAAAGTTCTAATCTCTAAGTGTTTTATTCAGTCTGCATTGCATTTTCCTTTTCATCATGAGCAGAGCCCAAATGGATGTACCCGTTGCTTGGAGAATGATTGTCATCTTTCTCAATAATTCTGATGAGGAATCCTATTTTTAACTCCAATCTAAAATACATTAGAGGAACCATCTAGTGTTTTGAAGTTAGCATTTAGTAGTTATACAGAACATCCCTCCTCCCTAAATTTGATTTACCATCTGTGTTCATTCTCAGTGTTCCAAAGCATCAACACAGGGTATATATTTCATTTTGGAAAGAAATAAGATTAAAAATAAAAGCTTTTAAAGCTGCCTCACACCTGATTCCCTGGTACTTGGAACAAGGAAGTTGGCTCCATGGTTACTGCCAGTTCCTTCCTGGAGACTGGGCACAGCAAGGTAACGTGGAGAATGTTGGTCCACTTGAAATAAATACATTGTCTGTTCAAAGTCTCTCATATAGGGAAACTGGATTAAAATTAGCTATTTTTCTACACCAAAATAAGACCAGACTTGGATATAAAAAGTGCAGGTAACAATCTCCTTAATGAAATTTCAGGAGCATTAGGAACAGCCCCCGAACATCTTCCTCTGCCTTCTGCTTTATGCTTACTAGTTTTATAACAGCTTTATTGAGATATAATTGATGTAGCATAAACTGCATATATTTAATAAACTGTACAGTTCTATGATTTTCAGCATATGTACACACAAAATCATCACCACAAACAAGATAATGAACATTTCATTACTCCCAAAAGTTTATCATGCCTCTTTGAACTCTGTCTCTCATCTTTTCCTCCCACTCCGAGCTCTAGGTGACCACTGCTCTGCTTTCTGTTAATATAGATTAGTTTACATATTTTAGAATTTTATAAAAATGAAATCATATAGTATGTACTCTCATTAGACCTCTTTCACTCAGCATAGTGATTCTGAAATTCTTCCATGTTGTTACATGCATCAATATTTTATTGCTCTTCATTGAAAAGTAGTTTTCCATTGTAGAGATATGACATAATTTTATAGATATTTGGGTTCTTGTCAGTATTTTACTATTACAAATAAAGCTGCTGCAAATATACTTGTATAAGTCTTTGCATAGACACTTACTTTTCGTTCTCTTATGTAAATTCCTAGGAGTAGAACTACTGGATTGTATGGTCTGCATATGTATAACATTTTAAGAAACTGCTTATATTCCAAATGGTGATAACATTTTGCAATGTATGAGAGTTTCGACTGTTCCAAATCCTCACCAACAGTTATATTTTCTAATAAAATATGAATTTATCTCTTCATTTTCCATCCCTTTACCTTTTATTTATTATTCTTAACTTATTGCACCAGCTAGAGGCTCCAGTAAAATGCTGTATAAAAGTGATGAGACAGGACATCCTTGCCTTGTTCCTGATCTTAAAGGGAAAGCATTCACTCTTTCACTATTAAATATTAGTTAGCTATAGATTTCTCATAATGCCCTTTATCAGAATGAAAAAGTTTTTTCAATTTCTAGTTTCTAAGAGTTTTTGTCATGAATAAATTTGGATTTTATCATATGTCTTTCTCTACCTATGAACATGATCATATGATTTCTATATTTTTAATAAACTATTTAGAGCAGTTTTAAGTTTACAGTAAAATTAAGTGGAAGATGTACAGATTTCCCATATTCTTTTATTCTGTTAATATGGTAAATGGATTTTTAAATGTTAATCAACCTTACACTTTTGGGATATATCCCACATGATCATGATGTATTATCTTTTTGATATACTGGTGGATTTGACTTGCTGAAACTTTTTCATATTTTTTTCTCTATAAATCCATAAGATATATTGATTTGTAGCTTCTTTTCTTTTAATTACTTTGGTTTTAGTTTTAGATTAATTCTATACTCAAAGAATGAGTCAGGAATTTCTTCCTTTTCTATTTTCTAGAAGAGCTTGTTTATAATCTGCATTATTATTTCCTTATATGTTTGGTAAAAATCACTAGCAAAATCATCTAGTCATTAATTTTTTAATAAAGATTTTTAGTTACAATTTAATTTATGTAATAAATATAAGGCTATTTAGCTGATCTATTTCTTCTCAAGTAAGTTTTGGTAGTTATTGTTTTTCAAAGAATTTATCTTTTTTGGATAACATCAAATTTAATGTCATGAAGTTGTTAATAATATTTCCTTATCATCCTTTAATGTCTTTTTAATGGTGTTTTCTCTCTAGTTCCTGATATTGGTAATTTGTGTTTTCTCTCTTTTTTTTCCTGATTATTCTGACTAGAAATTTGATTTTATTGATCTCAAAAAAATAGCTTTAGTTTCACTAATTTTTCGCTATTCTTTTCTTTTTTAATCTCTCATTTATTTCTGCTTTTGCTTTTATTCATTTTCTTCTGCTTACTTTGCACTTAATTTTCTCTTCTCTTTATGTTTTCTTGATGTGGAATCTTAGAAGAATTTTTGGGTTTTCTACTTTTCTAATATAAGTAATTAATGCTATAAATTCCTTCTAACACTTCTTTAGCTGCATCTCACAAATAATGATGTCATGTTTTCATTTTCATTCAGTTCAAAATATTTTCTGATTTCCCTTGTGATTCTTCTTTGACCTATAGGTTATTCCAAAATATGAGGTTTTGTTTCCAAATATTAGAGCATTTTAAGACATCTTTCTGGTACTGATTTCTATTTTAATTTCATTATGATCTATACACACATCTAGTATAATTTTAATTCTTTTAAATATGTTAAAATTTATTTTGTAGTCCAGAATATAGTCTATCTTTTTTAATGTTTTGTGTATATCTGAAAATAATGTGTTGTCTTGTTATTGGGTAAAGTGTTAAGACAATTACAGAAAATGTTAATTAGATCAAGTTAGTTAATGGTATTTTTTAAAGTATTCTATTACATCCTTAGTAATTATCTGTCTACTTATATCAATAATTATATTAACAGAAGGGTTTTAAAATCTCCAACTATAATTGTGGAGTCATCTATTTCTCTATTCAGTTCTGTCCATTTCTGCTTCATGTATTTTGAAGCCCGTTAGCATATAAACATTTTCACTATTCAAACACCCATCTGGTTTCATATTCACTGAAGTGTGAATGAAGTATCTGAACAGGTATTGATGAAAAATGAGGATGGGAAGAAAGCTTGACAGTTCCATGTGAGTAAAGAACACCAAGAAGTAAATAGGGTGAAAGACATTGCCTGTTTTCAATTTTTGAGAAGGCAATCATAGACAAAGGCTAATGGTTTAAGAATTTTCACTGTTTTCCCACCAAGCTGTCCAGATTTAAAATGCTGGAGAGCACATTTAGAGCATTAATTTACATACTTAAAAGCCACAAGACTTAGGGTGAAGAGATCATAACTTTACCATAAGTATAACTAATTAGTTCAAAAATCACCTGATTCCAAAAAGTAGTCAAGCCATTGTTACCACATGGGCTAAACAAAGAGTTAACTAAATATGTATATTTTTTCATTTTTATAGCTTTTATTTTGTCATATAGGCCTATTACTTTCTCAGAGACCAGACCAAATTTATAATAGAAATATAACAAATTAAAAATAAAGGAAATTTTACCAAACATTATCCTATAAATAGGATTGCTTATTCATCAGAAAGTATTAAAAGACTTTTGGCTATAAAGCATAGAAATTGTCAAAGAGGCTCAATAAACTCTAAGTTCCCTTTCTCTTACCATCCTTTATATAAACTCCCACCCTTCCATCTGCCTACACTCAAACACACAGAACAGGAAGAGATTGGAAATCTACCAATTCTGTGATCTTGGCAAGACTTTTGGTAGCCCTAGATTCCAGGCTCAAAGACTAGTATTCTTAAAGCTTGATGACATTGTAACACATTACTAGAAATTTGGGGCATAAAGAAGCCATTGTAAGTAGAAAGTCATAGAGATATTTTTCTACAAAAATTGTTTGCCAAAAAAGAAATTAGGGAAGTTTTCTTTAGATCAGCTCATTTCTGTAAAGAGATGTGTATTTTCTAGGGTACATGTCTCTAATAAACTTCAATCTCCCTTTTCCTCCTTCCATTCTATTTTTTATTTTTCTTTCTACTTTACTTTCTCCCTATCATCACTCTCTCTCTTTGTCTATATCTCTCTTTTTCCCTCTTTCTCTCCTTTAATAGAATAGTGGTTAGGAGCATGGACTCTTGATCCAGTTCATTGAGTTCAAATCTTCACTTTGTCATTTTTTAATAGAGTGACTTTGGCCACTTAACTTCTTTATTTCTCTGTGCCTGTTTCCTCATCTGCAAAAGTGAGGATAATAATTGTTCTTACTTCATAAGAATATTAAAGTTAAGTAAGTTAATATATAAAAACATTTTTACAAACCCCTCGCACTTAGTTAAGTTCTTCATAAGGTTTAGCCGCTGCTGCCGTCGTCATCATCATCATCATCATCATCATCATCATCATCATTTAAGTGAAAGACATTTACTCCCCTGAAATGGTGTAAAAGAGAGAAGCCCTTAATCCTTTTCGCATTGCTCTTCCATTCTGACCACTTCCAGATGTTAGGTACAAATTTGGGGTCCTCCCGGAAAAGATGCTCTCTAAGTAGCCTTAAGAGGCCAGCCAAAGGATCACCATAAACAGAATAGAGCACAACCAGACTACCAAGACTATATAAGGAGAATCAACCCAGATTTGCTGCTACCATTCTATATCACCTTGTATAGTCATTTTATTTCTCCAACTCTCAAACTGTCACATCTGTGACTTAAAGAGTTTGAATTGAAATGATCTTTTAATTCTTTCATCCTATCTCAAATCCCAAAACCTATTCCATGACCTTTGTATTTTAAAACATAAAATGCACAGGGCATTAAAATTTTATTCTGCTTCTATCTTGGAGTTGACAGGAAAGAGGAGACTGTCATCTTCTTGTGGATGTGGTCACCTTTGTCATGAACAATCAATCTCTTGACAGTTCAACTTCACCTACCAAAAGGGAAATGTAGCTGATATTATTCTGGACATTTGCTGGGACCGCATGATCCTTTCTACATAGTTACCCTTTTAGCTGTGTTAGAAGAAGTATCAGGAGTTCATCACTAGAGTCAGAAAGCAAGGGCATCCCTTGTCTCTACCACCACCCTATGTATCCCTTTTTTCTACTTCTCTTTCTTTTCTGTTCTCATTGCCTTTCACCTTTTGACTCCCTTTCCTCAGCAACACGTCCCACTGCTGCTGACGAGTAGGACTGAAAAGGCTACAGCCACTGCAGTAGATGAAGTCTTTCCCACCTAGGCCATCTTTCTCATTTGATGGCTATGTTTCTGGTTTATATGAAGTAAATTGCACAATTTCGTAGAGAAGTTGTATAATTTTGAAGAAAAAAAGGAAAGAGAGACAAGCAAAGGAGGAAAGAGGGGGAAATCATCTAAAGTTCTACCACCAACATGTGGTATATTTTCTAGCATTTTTCTGTGCATTGATTTTCCTAAAGAATATGACATATTTCCATTATGTAATAGTACTACAGTTTAAATCTGCCTTTTTTACTTAACACTATTTCTTAAGCATTTTTCATAATAGTATGTATGCATCACAAAATAAATGTATTGTATACATTTTATATCCCATAAAATCCATGTTATTACTTTACCAGTTCCCTATTATTGAACAGTTAGGTTATTTTCAGCTTTTCACTATTATCACTGGCATTGCAATGAACTTCTTTGTACATTTAGTCTTTTACGTATTTAGAAGTACTTATGTAGGATCTCATAAATTAAATCACTGGGTATCAATATTTTTAAGCCATGTTTCCAAATTGTTTTCCAAGACTGTACTGATTTTAATCACTTATTTGTTACTCAATCATTAATTTATTTAAGACATTTTTGTTGAATATCTACTATGTTCTGGCACTGTCTAGTTGCTGTGAATAACAATGAAAAGGCAGACTTGAGACTTCTTTTCCTTACAGTAGTCTATAAGAACATTCTCCCATGCCCAGGACTAATCAATCCCTTACAGAGCTGAGTAGGTGACAGTAATTGCTTAATATGCATTGAAGTTTCCTCTAGGTAAATGGTTTATAAAGTTGGTCCTATGGAACCAAAAAACTTTACTTTTATGACAACTCTATGAGTAGGTATTATCAGATAAGGAAATGAAGTTTAGAAGAGTTGAGTGGCACACCCAAAGTTAAATTTATGATAAAGAACAGGGCTCAAACCAGGTCCATTGGCTTTCAGATCTCATTCTTTTAATCAATATACTATACTGCTTCCCATTTTGCAGCTTTATGTCTTCAGGATCCACCATTAATTTCCCATTTTTCAATGAATACTTTGTTATTGGTCAGTTCTTGAGCTTCTCACCTCCTGGAATCTTCTTTCCTCTCCAATTCAACTTCCACTTCATGGCTCTTCACTTCGATTTCCTGCCAACCTCCTAAAACCTTTGTTTATTGTTCCACATTGACCAATTAGCAAATCTCAACCCTAGAAACACCCAGACTAATGTTAAATCCACTCTCCAATCATTCTGGATGTCCTCCAATGCACTGAATTCACCGTCTTCCCTCTCACTTCTAAATCTTTGAGCACAGAATCCCTTCTGCCTAAGTCATTCTTTTCTCTACCTTTGTCTAACTAACTCTTATTCTTCATCCTTGGGCTTAACAGTCACTTCCTCTAGTAAATCTCAGACCGGGCAAAGAACCTTTCCCATGTGCTTCTATAGTCACCAGAACATTTATTATACTGACTGGTAATTTCTTATCTAATGGTCTTCTTTCTATAGTATGAGCTCAATGGGGACAGACACCCCGGATGTCTTGTTTACTGCTGTGCACACCTAGCCCAGTACCTGGCAGGTGTTAGGCCTCTATGTCTAATGATAAAATGAATGAATATTCTAAAAAATGTCCCTAGGTAAAGATGCTCTACTAATGACAATGAATAATTTCTTATACTCTATGATTAAATGTTTCAGGTGGTTTTCTTCTTTATGGGTTTAATACAATACAAAAAAGTATATACCTGTTCCCATTTTTATAATCTGCACACACACACACACACACACACACACACACACACACACACATATATACTATATATATAATTTATGTCTTTTATGCATAATATTTTATGTTTTCATATATATATGATAGAGTCAAGTGTTATTTGGACTGAGACATTTGACTATTAAATAAGAAAACTTACCAAATTTGCAAATGTTTCAGTGAGTCTGATGTCTGTATTTTCTTATTTTTAAAAAACTGTTTTATTACAGTAAAATACATATAACATAAAATTTAGCATCTTAACCATTTTTAAGTGCACAGTTCACTAATGTTAAATACATTCACACTGTTGTCCAACTAATCTCCAGAACACATGAATTTACCCATTTTTGTAGTAAGCCTGTAAATACTTACATAAATGCTTCTTCCTTAGAGCGGGAGTTTCTAGATTTTTCAAGTTCAAAATATCTTCTTAATATTAAAAAAGTTTATAGAACCCTACAAGTTAATAGCCATGCTGCTATATTTGTTTAAATAAATTATTAATTTAATACACTGTATTGATTTGTATTTTATTAATCACAACAAAATCTGCATGTAAGTGTAATAGGGTTTGTATTTGTTATTTCACAATGACTCTGTACTCTCCCACTTCATAGAGGTGGGTTTCTGACAGCCACGTTGTACAGAAACAGCCACAGCGTCATTGGACCAAGAGTAGCCCCCTAATTCAAACTGAACTAATCAAATTTCTTCACCAAGAATTCAAAATTAGCAGACAGACAGTGATAGGTAACAACTAATTGATTGATTGATTGATGGATGGATGGATGGATGGATTGGCTGATTTAGTGTTTCCATGTAACTAAACTATAAGATAAATTCAGAAACAGTGGATAATCATATTCCACAGTTTATCTGTGCCACAATTCTATGAGGGGGCTATTATTCTCATGCTGCAGATGGGATAACTGAGGCTTGGAGGGATTTTGAGCCTTGAACACAGACATTAGCTATTTCTCAATATGATTTCCCTATGCAATGGAGCACTCTTGAAACTGCGCTGTCATTGGAAGTTTATGTCTTTCCATTAAATTGTGAGTTCCTTAAGATCCCAGAGAGTGTTCTGCTCAATAAATATTTATTAAATAAGTGAATGAAATTATATATGGTACTATGTGAGGTTACAAAGAGTAACAGAAACAATGGTCTACAGGAAACCTACCCATCTTACTCAAGAGTTGGAGAAATGTAGTTAATGTGTCTGAAATAAACCAAGATCGTGGAGAGTTCAGCATCCATCCTATATGAATTTGGGGAAGGAAAATGATCATCATATTTATGTCAGCCTCAAGTAAGCTTGATTAAAGAGATAAAGCTACAACAACAAAAGTTTTCTTTTAAGGCACTCCAAAGCAAAGTCAGACCAAATAATGTTTAATTGTCTGGGGTCTTTTATTCAAATACTGCTATTAACACTACTTGAAATGTGACTCCGAGGCCCATAAACTTTATGTATCTCTGTCATCAAAGTCCTTGAGGGCTTACTAGTTTAACTACATTCCACTCCACAATAATTACATGATATTAATGAGTTACTTTCCAGTTGGAAAATAAATAAAATATCTTGCTGTGAGATCTAGGTGATATATATACCATGATTCAAAGATGTTTGGGTCTTCGAGAATGTTTTATATGTAAATTCAATCTCCCTTAAACACATATTTAAGTTATGGCTCATCATCCTATTTTTACTGTTATCATAATCCTAATGGCTTTAAGAGTTTGAAAATACAATAATTTCAGGACTTCAATTCAAACTCCATATGAAATATTGATTTTTTAAAATATGTCAAAACTGACAGCCTCCACATCATGGAAATATTAACTAGAAATTTGTATTTGATTATAAAACCAGGGAGATATTTTTCCATAGTGTTATTGATAGATGTCTCAATCTGTCCTCAGATCAAGCAGACAAGTTTCCAATTTATTCATAGAACACATTTCACACCTCCTCTGTGTCATAAGTTTAATTTTCTTCCAAAACATATTGTATCAAAGTGCATAACTGAAATCGATCCTGTTATAAATTGTTTAAAAATAACGAAATTCTGCAATCAGATTAGTACTTAGGCACTGTTCATACTGAAAGATGTTGATGAAAGCTTTTCATTTATTATTAATTATTTTGTAGGAAAAGAAACTACTACCATACTACTTTTCAGTATTAAAGTTACTTTTTTTCGAAAGATTTTGATTCCACCCCTCTTTAAAAGCTTATACAATTCAATAAAATGTATTTGGTCTGTAATGCATTTGAATTTTATAATTGATTATCCTTTCAGTATTCCCTGCAGTTTTATTACACCAATTACTTCAACATAATTCAGGATACACGCAGGCTAGTGTTGAAATAGTTTTCATTTGGAAACATAAATTATTATTATCTTAAATATACCACTTATGTTTTTTCCAGAACATTCTTTGTATATAGAGATGGCAATGCTAATCAATCTTCAGAATTGTTCTATTTGCTGTGAAGAAGGGTCTGTAGTTCAGCATTCTTGCTTTCTCAAAACCTTGTTTTTGTTAGAGATGTTCAAGGAACATAGCTTCCTCTCAGCAATGCTAACTGGACCATGTACAAACTAAATTATGTGACTGAAGTCACGTTAGTATGATGTTAATAACCTGAGTTATCAAACTGAGACACTTTCTATTTTGGACAGTACTCCCTCAGATGCCATGAGAAACATTCAATTAAACTGGCTTAGTCAAAACAGAGAATTAACTGGAATAACTATCAAGCCCAGGGGCATGACTGGCTTCAGACACAACTGAATTGAGTGCCTCAAAACAGAACTTGAGGGCCTGGTGCCTCACATTCTATGTCTGAGCTGATTCTCTCTGGTCTGTCTGCTTTTGCAAACAAGCTTCATTCACATTATGGTCCCAGCAGCTTCAGGCTTACATCAGCCAGTTAGCAACCCCGTCTCTTACTAAATTCCTGGGCAGGACATTCATTTGCCTATCTTTCAATCACTTATAGTGGCTGGGAAATGGGAGGGACGTGCTCACTGGCCAAGGACAGGCGACAGGCCAACTCCTGCCTTCAGCAGATGAGGTCAGTCCCTCTTGAATACATAAAGTGAGACCAGAAGAAGGGTTATTTCCTCAAAGGAAAACCTGAGTGCTGGCCCAGAAGAAAGGAGAATGATGCTGGGCAGGCCAAAACAACAGGTATTCACTCTGTTTTCCACGGATGGCAGCGTAGGAAGACTAAGAGAGAACTAGCCCTACCTTCCTCAAAAACCTTCAGTGACACCTAAGTTGTTACAAAATGAAACAACAAAGCTCTCCCAAAAGCAGAAAAAGCAAGTGGCTCTCTGAGGATGAGAATTCTCATTCTAGTTCTGCCATTGCTTAAAGAAATGAGTTTGAGAAAGTTGTTCACTATTCTAAGCCCATTTCCTCTCCATTTAATAAAACTCACTGGACTAGACCCCAGCCAAAAGAATCTTCAACAGTGATCTTTTCCCTGAAATACCCTCAGCTATAGTTTTCCAGACTTAATACACACAGAGTTCACTAATTTATCCCCCTACAGACCCATCTGGATGCCCCTCAGACATCTCAAGTTCAATGTACCTGCCCCCCATACATACACATAACAAAAAAATCCACACCCATTCCTCCTTTTGTGTTCTGTACCTCAGTGGACAAACCCAAATCCACACACAAGCCAAAGCTATAAGCCAGAAATTCTCTAAAATAACCAGATGTCAGGTTACACATAAGTCCCCTTCACCCTCTAGAGTCCATAAATGGGTTCAAGAGGATCTATAGAACACCTGAAATTATATATAAATTGTGTGTATGCACACGTGTGTTTGTATTTGACATTTTTCTAAGGATAGAGTTCTTACTTTCATCAGAATTTTAAAAGGGTGCCCATCCCATCCTCCTAAAAAAATAAAGTTAAAAATCATTGTTTTAGCCTTTCACTGGGATGTTTCAATTCTCCCATTGCATTTCTGACTCTCAAACAGTCAAATGCCCCTCGTGGTGGTTTTTATACATGGCCTCGAATTCTTGGAGGAATAAGACTGAAAAGGAAGGAAAGAAAAAATAAGGTGGTGCATTACTGAGCTGGCTACAGTGCCACCGAAACCCTGGTTGTTATTCATAGAGGACATCACTAGAGGAGGAGTGTGGACACTCCATGTCTCAGAACAGTCCATCAGGGAGGAGACAGAATAAGTGACTCATCCACCTTCTCCGTCCAATCTGCTTTTTCTTACTGGTCAAACTTAATCTCATGGGACACTAAACCTGGAAACTTTGATTCTATCACCTCCAGGGAGCTACTGGAAAGCCAGCTCCCACAGCAGCGATGGCAGCATAAGCTGGTGGCACTTCCTAACAGTTTGCTTGTTGCCAGTGACACCTCAGGTTGGGCTGAGCAAGCCAGTGTACATACAAAGGTGCCAAAAAAGTTCTGAATGCAGCTTTTTGTGCCTCTTCCATAAGAGGGAGATCCAGAGGTGATACGCAATAGATGTGAGTGCGCATATGAGAGATGCCATCTGCTTTTTTCATAAGTGGCATGGGCTAAGCAACTAGATGAGTAAGCAACAGTTTGTAAGAATATGGCACCTCCTTACTGAAGATGGAAACATCTTTTTCAGGGCCTAGAAGAATATTGTTGGTGCTGAATGAACTCCCTGGAGCACTGAGCATCAATGAATATTCAGTACTTATCAAACTGTCTGACTCAGATCTGAATACATAAGAAGAAAGGATGGATGGACGGACGAAGAGATGGATGAATGGCTGGAAAGAGTAATGGGCATTCAGAGGCTGCTAAAGTGCTAGCAAGTTGGTACAGATATATATAACACAGTCATGCATTACATAACGTTTCAGTCAACGATAGACTACATACACAATGGTGGTCCCATAAGATTATAATGGAGCTGAAAAATTCCTATCATCCAGTGACCTCATAGTCATCCAAACATCATAGTGCAATGTTCTACTCAGGTGTTTGTGGTGATACCAGTGTAAATAAACCTATTGTACTGCCAGTCCTATGAAAGTACTGTACAGCATATTTTTACTGTAACTTTCTTATACTTAGATATACAAATATACCATTTCAATACACAAATGTACTATTATGTTACTACTGCCCACAGTATTTAGTACAGTAACATGCCATACAGGTTTGTAGCTAGGAGCAATAGGCTATACCACATAGCCTATTTTTCGCTCACATCTATTATTATTACCTCTGAGATTTGTGAGATGTTCACACGATGACCCACTTCTCAGAATGTATCCCATCACTAAGTGACACATATCTGTAGTCATATTTTATGTTTAATAACAAGATAATTTTATGGGAAAAAACATTAGCTTATTTGACTTACATATTACATACATATGCAAATCCCATAAAGAGAACCTCACACTGCTCTACAAGAAGTGCTCCTGCTCTTCAGGGGTGCTGACATCAAGCGGTGCTCCCTGGAGAAGAAATGAAGCAGACACTGGTCAATGACGCATTACAAAAACTCTAGGCTCATTACTTTTTACTTTCCTCAGGGTCTCCTTCAGCTGCTCTGTGGCCTCAGTTCACCTTCCTTTCCATTTCATTTCACTTTCCCTTCTCCTCAACCTTTCACAATGTTGTGGTTTTCTCTTCCATCAGAGCACAATCTGGAAGGTGCCTGGCACACAGGAAAGGCCTAATAGAGATTTGTCAATAATTATCAGTAGCATCCCAGCATTCTGAGAACAGGTTTACCCCTTCTAATCTTTAACTCAGATGCCCAAAATATTAAAATAACGATATGAGATGTCATATTTTTATGTAAAATAATAAATAAAACAGCCTTCTTGCTACTGATTTAAGATCTAGCTTATTTCTGTGACCCATTACAAGTCAAATGACAGAAAGCCTTGGATAGGAAATAGCAAAATTTCCTAAAAAACCTAGACTCCATCTCTTCAAAGTCCTAATTGTTCTCTCTAAAACAAAGCAATAGCATAGCATTCTGAGCTGGCTCCTGGGCACTGTCCTCTTTTGCTCTTCCAGTTTCCTCTTGCTCACTTCCTGCCATTTCACATGCAATTGAATTTCAATTTCCCAAATAATTTACAAGTTCTCCACATTACCTCTTCACTTCTTTCCCCCATCAGCACCATCAAGCTATTGCAGTCAGAGTCAGGAAAAGTCTTGGCGTAATTCTACTTTGGTATCTGTCACATGTCATTTGTTGCACTCCCCTTTCATCAAAGTGCATTATTTTATTTGGAGGATGTCACCATCATCCTGGAGCCCATCTGGGCATTGTAGATGATGTACATATATTTATCACTAGGTGGTGATAGAGCATCACTTTCATCCCTTCACTATCGGTGCAGGGAAAATAAATGAATTTACACTCAGGGAAATCATTACCAACTTTCTTTCCACGTCAGAAGTCACTGAACCTTCTTCTGTCACAAGGTGAAGCAAGCCAGGTAACAAGGCCTCTGTGTTCTATTCAAGTTAATGATTGATTGATTGATTGATTGATTTTTTTTGGCTAGTGTTTTCATTTAATCCTTGGTTTGATTTAACTGAGGTTTGGTCATTTTACATGTTTGTTTAATTGGTCAGCCTTGCTAGAATTCTAAATGAAGAAAAATAAACCTCCTTGTTTATAATCATCTACCTTGGGTCCAGTGGTTCTGTGGATTCTAACCCAGGCACTAGCTCATGGGAGTTAAAGATTTCAGATGAGAAAAAAGTAGCAATGTTAATGAGAAAAAGCCCTGTAGGCAAGCGGTTAACTCCTAGGAATAGCAATTCCATTCCCTGACTGAGGATGGGCCCCTAAGTCTCAGCATCTATTTGCACAAAGTCTTGTGTCACAAGAGAGGCCAGCTGAGAGTTGCAGCAATCTGTCCCTTCTCCTAGAGACTGGATGGGTGAGTCAGCACTACAATTTCATATGTAAGTGATAGCCACAGCCAATCCATTCGAGAAAAAGCTTATTGCATTTCCTGAAAGGTCCAGATCCTTGGAGACTCCTGCTGAAGATTATGATACCAACAACTTATTTATTTCACAATCAACCTTATCTACAGCATAACTGAATTTTTTTTTAAAAAAGGACCATAATATGATGCTTACATGTATCAAGACATCTTAAGGGAAAATTTAACCTGCATTGGTTTTTTTGTTTTGCTCAGTCATGTTCTAGAAATCATTTGTGTCATCTTTAGAATGGTAAATCAATCACTAGCACGTCTCTAAAATAAAGGAAGGGGTGTGGAAGGGAGATCGCCCTGGAGTTCATGAAAGGGGCTTAACTCACACCATCTGTATTCTGAGGGTGAAGTGTGCAGCTGTCCAGGGAAGAGAAGGAGACCATGCAGGCATTGCCCAGATGTTTCTCACCTCCTGGAACAGCAGCTGGAGGAGCTGAAGTAGCTGAACTGTAAGAACCATTTCCTTGAGCCCAAGGAAGTCAGGGGCCAGTCATCCCTCAGAGATCCACAGTGGCTTGCACAGACCTCAGTCAGCATCACACCAGCTTCCCTCTGTCAGACAGTACACGCCCAGATGTCCTCACTGACCTCGGCCACCACCATGTGGAGGTCAGAGACATATGGTTCAAAGAAGGAAATGTGGGCTGAAATCTAGCCCGTTTCAAGAGTCAAGAATCCACAAGGTTGTGTCTGCCCAAAAGGGGCATCTGTTACCAAACTCAAGGGGTTCATTTTGCCTACCCATGTCAATTGCCAAAAGAGACATGGGCGGAGTTTGCAGCAAGGCAGAGGTTTATTCAAGGAAATGGCACCAAGTCTGGAAACGCAAATGAGTTAGCACTCAAAGACCTGGCTTCTTAATGAGCCATAGGGCAGGGGTCCCCAACCCCAGGGCCACTGACCATTACTGGTGTGTGGCCTGTTAGGAACCAGGCCGCACAGCAGGTAAGCAGTGGGTAAGTAAGTGAAGCTTCATCTGTATTTGCAGCAGCTCCCCAAAGCTAGCATCACAGTCTCAGCTCCACCTCAGATCATCAGGCATTAGATTCTCATAGGAGCACCAGTCCCTGGTGCCAAAAAGGTCGGGGACCGCTGATTTAGGGGATAGGTCATATAGGGAAAAACTCATTAATCATGGTAGCTCAGGGATTTGGGGTTATGGGCTCTACTGATTGGTCAGGACCAGAGTAGTTGATCATTGCATCCGGTCCTGACGTCAGCCATGGCATCCTTCTGTCTGGTTTCAAGGAGATGCTGGTAGGGCCCTTTGGCCTTCCTGGGTGTACAGCTACAAGAAGTTATGTTTAGTTTGACCAAAACTCTGTTTCTGTGGTCAACAGACCTGAGGCTTTGTTCCTAAAACTGTTCGATACTGACCTAAGGGCTTAATGATTAAGGGAGTGGTCATGCATTAGGCAGAAAGATAAAGAAAGAAAAGACACAAGTGAGCCCAAGGCCAGTTCGAATCAAGGAGAAAGAGAAAAAGTCGCTTTAAAGAAGTGAAGATTGGTACAGTTACACATCCTTTTCCAAATTGTCTCTGGAAGGCTTAGAAGTGGCTTTGATGGTGACAATGTACAAGAAGTTGGTGCAGTGACAACAGCAAACTGATTTACTTTGGCTTTGCCACAGACCACCTACCTCCACCCCCCACCTTAGAACTCTATACCCCATGGGTTCTTAAACAATGGTGGGGGGTTGCCCCAAGAAGGAGATGCTGATTTTTCTGCTAGTCATGAATATATGATCTTGAGTTAATTTAAATTTTTTAAAGTTATGAGACTATGTTTGCACTTCAAATTTTTGAAGTAAATCACACCAGAAACAGAATAATAGTCCTATGGGCAAAGCAGATGTTATTAGGCCTTTTTCCTGAGGTTCAACTAAAACTTAAAGAGATTAGGTAATGGTTACACAGATAGCAAAGGATCGAGTGGAAGTACCCAGATCTTTTCCCCAATACTCTAAACCTGATAGATTTTGGAGCCATTGTCTTGCTTTAAAAACTAATTCATATTGCCTCACAGATGAGCTATGGGATATTAGTCTGTTACACCATAACATTTAATATTAAAAATAAATTTTGCAAATGAATTCCCAATTCAACTAGCTGAGACCTTGGGCAAATTCCTTGAACCAAAATCTTCCCTGTCTACAAAATCCACACAGTGAGGGAACTTGACTTAGATGATTCCTAAGGGCTTTTCTAACTACAGAATTTCCATAAGCTAAACAAAAATAGCATTGAGTATATACCAGAAATCAAAGCAGCCTTACAGCAACTTTGCCAACTATTAATTATCCTGGTTGGACAGATAAGAAAACCAAGGTCTAGAAGGATGAAGCCCCTTGGACAGGATCACTCTTTCGAAAAGTGGAAAGCCATGAGATATGAACACCTGGCTGCAAAGGCCACACTCACTGACTCCACACTGCCTGCATCAGTCGTGCACACGAGACCCAGCTCCTTGAGCTCCACTGCCAGAGCTCTGCACTATAATTTGGTCCAATATATTTTGGAAGTGTAGAGGTTCAGTCACCCCAAGATGTACCTCTGTGGTATGTGGTATTTTGAGCTAAAGGCAATCAAAACTCTGTGGGCTCAAGAGAAACTTCTGCCTATCCCACCCCACTCCACCCTTAACTACCTAGAGGAATTTGAACTAGGGGCCCATAATAAGAGATTATCAGAGATAACCTTTTTTTTTTTTTTTAACCTATCTATAGGGCAAGGCAAATTTTTATTTACTAAATATCTACTCTTCTTAACATCCCGCAATGACCCTGTGAAGCCCCAAGGTGCTTGTATACCTTATTTTCTTTTTCAGTCTCTGAACCTCTCATGTATTTGAGGCCTCTGACTCTCTCATGTATATGGGGTTCCTACGTACACAAAATTAAATTTGATTTTCTCTTATCAACCAGTCTCACATCAATTTGATTATTCAACCAGCCAAAAGGATCAGAGGTAGGAAGGGGGAAGTTTTTCCTTTCTCTATAGGAAGAACTATCCATCATTTACACATTAGTGAAAATTTGTTTAAATATGGTCATTTAAAGAATGTGATATTTGGTGGAGAATTAAGAATGCAAATAATTTGGAAAGCAAGACATTATTTGACAGGTAAGCCTGGAGGAAGAATAAGAGCTGCCATGGAATAAGAAAATTTAGGCACCTAGAAGTTTCTGGAAGGCAGGAGTAGTAGTTACAAACCAGTGGCCTGCAGGCCATATGTGGCCCACAGATGTGTTTTTGGTTAGCACAGCACATTTTTACACTTAAAGGAGTTGCCAATGTTTTTAGATGTTTTCTTAAAAAAAAAAAAATTCCAAAATTCCAGCCTAGGCTGTACATTTCCAGTTAATAACAAAGAGCTGGAACTGAGAAGCAATGTCCCCGTCAGATCTCTGTCCTTTACACCTTAGCAAGTAAGGTGAGAAAAGTCAGAAAAGACAATAAGACAATACTAAAGACAACTTCTCATAATTCAGAATTTTGAAAATGAGACTGGCCAGGCCCTGTGTCATTTAGAACCTTCTTCAGTCCAGAGAAGAGCTTAAGCTAAGCATAAAGATATGTGAACCAAAAAAGGGTTCTATGGAAAGTAACCTCACACAGTGATCTGATCATAAACTCCTAACGGAGCAGGTCAAGGAGAGTAGTCACAGGCCAGGCGCCAGGCGTTTAACTTCTTTACTAAAAGGTTTATTTTTGCCTCGAGCAAGTACTGCCCATTGTTTCTGTGCTCCTAGGTTAACACACCTTTGAAATGTCCCCTTTTAGACCTCTCCTTCTAAAGCAAGCAAGAAACAATCCCATCTCGTCTTTCTTAATCCCATCCTGGTCTTTCTCCCACCTTCACATAATCTTTACAATCCTCCCTGAATCTCAAAGGCATAAAAGAAACCACAAACTGTTATTCCCAGAAGCATTTTTCTCAGTCTGTTGAGATTTTGCTTCCAGGTATATTTTCTGTTTGACTCAAAACAAATGTATATAAAAATTCTCTATGGGTTTGGACATTCTTGTGTCGATAGTTTAAATGTGATACTGAGACAAATGCTTAATGTGCTGATAATTAGCCCTGGGACCACCCCACCCCTTTTACCTGCTCATTTGTTGTTCTGCCTCTCTAATATTCCATTATCAATCCTTATTTAATTTCCACATTCTCTCCTACCCCATTTCTCCCAACAAGATTCACTGTTCACTTGTTCTGTCATAGAGTCAGATGACCCACATGTGGAAGTCACAGTGCTGACTGCATCACTTTTTAACTTTCCCTGAATCACAAAGAGTTTATTAGACAAAAGTTGTTATCTATCTTAATATTGGACCCTGAGCCAAGGAAAAAGTAAAATCTCACCTGAGAATTCAGAACCACAGCTTGGACATTATTCAAGCCCAATATATATATTCTAATATATATTACCTTTATAATCCAGAAACCTCCAAACCAAGAAACTAGTATGAAAGCTAGCCCCAACTTTATGATAAATCCAAATTTAAAACTCTAGGCAGACACATACATGTAACTATTCTGAAGATAAATCCTCCAACGAAACTGCACTAAATGTAAAACCTCCCCTGAACAATCAGCTCTCAATTCAAAATTATAAAATTTATGAGGAAAAAAAAATGCACCAAGAACAAAAATTAGCATACATAACAAAGATCAAGACTAGATCCTCTAAAATTTCATTTAAGAGTCATCTGAGTTTATTTAAGTAAATGCTCTGGGGAGTGGGGGGAGCATATTTTTTAAAGGGCCAAATAGTGCTTTTAAAATTATAAAAAAAACTCATTGAAATACAAAATTCAGTTGACGTGTTAAGCAGCAAATTCAATGTAGCTGAGTAGAGGCTTAGAGAACATATAGATATGAAGAATTTGCAGAAAATAAAAAAGATGAAAAACAGAGCAGTTCTGCAGCCGCGGTCTTTGTCTACACCGCGATCACGCCGCCCTATATAGCATTGTCTTCTTCCCTTTTCGAGGGCAATGCAAGGCCGTGCGCATGCTGCCGGATGACCAGGGCCAGAGCTGGAAGGAGGATGTGGTGTCCATGGAGACATGGCTGCAGGGCCCTCTCAAGGCCTCCTGTCTGCACTGGCAGCTCCTCAAGTTCCAGGATGGAGACCTCACCCTGTACCAGTCCAATGCCATCCTGAGCCACTTGGGCCGCTTCCCTCGGGCTGTATGGGAAGGACCAGCAGGAGGCAGCCCTAGTGGCCCTAGCGAATAATGGCGTGGAGGACCTCTGCTGCAAATATGTCACCCTCATCTACACTAACTACTAGGTGAGCAAGGAGAACTATGTGAAGGAGTTGCCGGGGCACCTGAAGAGACCCTGCTGTCCCAGAACCGGGGGGGGGGGGGGGTGGGGGGCGGGCCAGGCCTTCATCGTGGGCACCAGATCTCCTTCACTGACTACAACCTGCCGAACTTGCTACTGAACCACCAGGTCCTGGCCCCTGGCTGCATGGACTCCTTCCCCTTGCTCTGGGCCTACGTGGCTCCCTTAGTGCCGGGCCCAAGCTCAAGGCCTTCCTGGCCTACCCGGAGCATGTGAACCTGCCCATCAAAGGCAACGGCAAACAGTGAGAGCTTGTGGTACCCTCAGCAGGAGGCAGGGGCTGCCTGCCAGCCAACCCTTCCCCAGGACCAATAAAATCCCCGAGAGAGAGAGAGAGAGAGAGAGAGAGAGAGAGAGAGAGAGAGAGAGAGAGAGATGGAAAATATAAAAGAGAGATCAAGATATGACGAATGGAAAAGATGGTCCAACATGTTTCTAATGAAAGTTCTAGGTGGAATTCACACAATGGAATATTTTACTGCAACAAGAATGAATAAATTACAACTATATGCAAGAATATGGATACATTTCATAAACATAATGTTGAGTGAAAGAGTAAAAGTTTATATACAACATGGTTTCATTTTTATAAAGCTCAAAAAAAGGTAAAACTAATCTTAGATAAAACTAAATTAAAGTCAAGACACTTCTTACTCTTGATGAGAGAGGTAGACAGTGATTGAAAGGAGCTGGAGGAAGCATTTAGGGAGCTGGAATTGTTCTGTTTCTTGGTCACAGGGCTGGTTAAATGGGGTGTTCGATTTGTGAATATTCATCAAAATGAACACTTAATTTGTGCATATTTCTATGCTTATTATACTTAAATAAAAATTTACATTTCTAGAAGAAAATGAAATAGAATATAGAGAAAATAAGGCAAAAGCAACATTCTAAGACATAAAAGCTAATTTTATTTTTGGAAATAACAAAAGGCATGACTGCACATTCAAGACAACTAAGAATTCTGGTGGAATAAGTAAAAGTAAATCCACACCTAGTTATAGTGTAGTAAAACTGCAGCAAACAACAGAGAGGTCTTTAAAGCCACCAGCAAAAAAAGAAATATTATCTACAAAGAAACCACACTGAGATCAATTGTAAACTTTACAATGGTAACAAAATAAACTGTAAAATTCTGAATTAATTGCTTCAAAGTGCTGAAAGAAAGTAACTCTCTGCCTGAAATTCTGGACTCAGCTAAAATGCCACTCAAGAGTGAGGACATTAAAAAAAAAAAAGTGAGGACATAATAAAGACATTTTCAAATAAATCAAGACTAATATACTTAAGTATAGCACTGTTACAGAAACATAAAACAGATCTGCTTGCATGAATAAATCTATACATTTGAATTTCCCCAATAATAGTGTTATCACAGAGGGTGGCAATCAATATGGGTTGACTATATGCTTGTTGGATATAGAGATGAATAAGCAAATGAACAAATGTATATATACGTTCAAATAAAAATATTTCATATAAATTGTTCTTGGGAAGTACAGCGAGATCATGAATTTGAGGGAGAGAGAATCAAACATTGAGGGAAATATATGCTTTGCAGATCATTTCATTTATATTTTGCATACTTAATAGTTGTAGAAATTTTCATCAATTTGTATTTTCTTTAGAGATATAATTGTCTAATTGGACCATTTGTATAATTGAGTGATGACTTAAAAAAAAAAAAGACTAGGTATACTTGAGGAAGAAAAAATCTGAACCCAGAAGTAAAAAGTAAGCTACATGAAGAAAAGGAGTACAAAATATTAGGTAAGCAAATAAGTAAATCTAAACATAATGTCTAATTAAAAGTATGTAAAACAAGATAAAGAGTCATTATAGGTTGAGTTGTATCTCCCAAAATGTCATATGTTGAAGTCCTAACACTCAGTACCTCAAAATGTGACCTTATGTAAAAATAGTCATTACAAATGTAATTTGTTAGATTAAGTGAGGTCATTCACATAGGTCCTAATCCAAAATGACTGTTGTCCTTTTAAAAAGGGAAAATTTGGACACAGAGGAAGGACACCCTATGAAGATGAAGGCAGACATGGGGTAATGTATCTACAAGCCAAGGAATTCCAAAGATTACCAGAAAACCACCAGAAGCTGCAAGAAGCATAAAAAAGGTTCTCTCTCACAGCCCTCAGAAGGAACCAATCCTGCCTTGATCTTGGACTTTTACCTCCAGAACTGTGAGGTAATAAATTTTTGTTGTTTAAGCCACCCTGTTTGTGGTACTTTGTTACAGCAGCCATAGGAAACTAATACTGATTGATGCTAGAGAACTATTGCATTCCAGATGGAAGGGGAGAGAGCAGAGGTAAAAGATTCTTGAATGTGTAGGAGGAGGGTAAAGTGAATGATTAACTTTGGTCTTTTTAATATCAAGTATGTACGGTAAATTTTAAGAGTAATCATCAACAGAATAGAAATAAAATGTATAGTTTCTAAACCAGCAAGAGGAGGAGGTAAAGAAAAAATACAAAAAGAGATAGTAGAAATGTACCTGTAATTTATTCTGTAATTAGAATACATGCAAAATGACTAACTGCATTGGAAGAGTTTTCTGTTCATGGATGGAAGGGAGGGGAGAGAAGAGGAGAGGGAATCTAGTTATGTGCTGTTTTCAAGGAACACACCTACAACACAAAGACTCAAAATGATTAAAAGTAAAGAGATATACTATACAAATACTAACAAAAAGAAACTTTCTAACTATTGTAGTAAGCAAAAATGGGCCCCCCCTAATATAGTCATGTCCTAATCTCCAAGACCTGTGAATATTTTAGGTAACATGGCACAGAAGAATTAAGGTTGTAAATAAAACTAAGGTTGTTAATCTCCCACCCTTTAAATAGGGAGGTTATTTAAGTTGGTCCCATGTAATTACAAGGTATGTGAAAAGTGGAAACAAACAGCAGAAGAGTCTGTCAGAGAGAGATGTGACTATGAAAGGCACAGAGAAATGCTATGTTGCTGATTTTTGAAGGTGGAGAATGGGGACCATAAGCCAAGGAATGCAGGTGGCCTTTAGAAGCCAGAAAATGCAAGTAAATTGATTTCACCCTTAGAGCCTCCAATGAAGACACTGCCCTATCAACATTTCGATTTTAGCTCCAGAAGACCCATGTCAGACTTCTGAAAAAACGGAACTGTAAAACTAAGAAGTGCTGGAGTTCCAGTCAAGATGGCAAACTAGGTAAAAGCGGGATTCGCCTCCTTCTATGACTGCATTAAAATTACAACCAAATTAAAAAACAAACAACTTGGAGAACCACCTGAAGTCTAGCTAATCATAACACATACATCTGAAGATATAAAGAAAAAGCCACATTAAGACCAGTAAGAGGGACGGAGATGTAAAGCAGGCTGGTCTGGCACCTGCAAGAGGCATTCGAGTACCGGGAGGGAGAGTGCAGCTGCAGGCCCACCCCCCCGGAAAGGAACAAGGGGCCCTAGCCCCACACAGAGACTCCCCAGCCCAGGGTTCCAGTTCCTGGAAGAAGAGTTTCCACAAAATCTGACTGTATAAACCAGTGGGGTTTCTGGCCATCCAGGTGAGACTGAAGGAACCAGAAAACCCAAATGTCTGTCTTAAAGGGCCCGCGCACAGACTCATTCACTCGCATTCACTCACCCAGGGCTCCAGCAGAGGTCAGTAGCTTGGGAGGCTCAGGAGACTTACAGGGAAATATTGAGTTGTGTGACACACCAGGGCGAGGGTTGGAAGGACAGCCACTATTGCTCCTTTTCAGGCTCCCCTCCAGTGCAGTTTATAGGTGGGCGCCATCTTGCCTATGTTGAACCCTCCCCCCAGCATGGCCCATTCTGAAATTGCATTAGTCTGGTGAAGTCGACCCACCCCACCCCACGTCTCCCTGAGACTCTGCCCCACCTAACCACAAATTGTCTGAGGCAGGCTCATTGTGGGGCAGCCAGCCCCACTCTGCACCTTCCCTGGGAAGGCAGCAGCCCTCAGTTCAGGTAGCCCACACATTTTGGGGGAGACTTTGGTGGCAGGCCACTGGTGCCAGTCCAAGCTGCAGTGTCTCTTGGGCGGATTGTGGGGATATGCAGGCCTGTGGCAGATGGCTGCTGGCCTTGCCGCAATCTGACACTTTAACGGGAAGCTGCAGATTCAGCACCGACTCTGCATTGTCCAGGTAAGATATGCTCGCTTTACCCAGGTGACTCCCTGGGTCCCTGCCCCACCCAACTCATGTACCACCCAAAGGCTCTTCCAGCTACAGGGTCTTACAGGCAGTTATCAGGCAGCCTCAGGCCTTGATGTGTACTAGTCTTTTTGCTAAGCCACCCCAGGCCCAGTACTGGAAGTAAACAACCTCGGTTGGCAGTGTGGTCTCTCCTACTTGTCTCCAGATCTAGCACAGGTAGCAACTATATGAAGATTGCTCTGTAGCAGCTCCAAGCAATCAAATGCAGTGGCTGATTTTGGCCAACATGGAAGCCCCTCCCGAGGGGTCACAGAACCAACACCCCTAGAAGCTGGTGTCAGATCACAGTGGAGTACCACCTGAGTAGCCCCATAAGCAGCACACCCAAAGGGTAGTCTCAACAGGTATATGAAACTGCTAGGATGAATCCCACTTCATGAGATCAGCTCCTGCACAGCAGCTCATACCCTGTGGATGTGGCCAATCCTTATAGCCAGTCAGCCTGAGAATCAATCTCAACCACTGACGTGTTAACAGCAATGAAGGCTTAGCTACAACGAGAGGACACACACAACCACACATGCCCAGAGCCCCTAGCACAAGTGATCAGGGGAGGAAAAAAATATTTTATGCAAATGGAAATGAAAAAAAAGCTGGAATGGCAATACTTATATCATACAAAATACGGTTTAAAACAAAGTCTATAATAAGAGACAAAGAAAGGTATTATATAAGGATAAAGGGATTAATATGAAAAGAGGACATAACCCTAGTAAACATATACACACCCAACATAGGAGCACCTACATATTATAAAGCAATTATTGACTGACAAAGGGAGAGATCATCAATAATACACTAGAAGTAGGAGATTTTAACACCACATTGACACCAATGAACAGATCTTCTAAACAGAAAGTCAATAAAGATAGCAGTCTTAAATGACACACTAGACCAGATGGATTTAATTGGTATTTTCAGAGAGTTTCACCCCAAAGCAGCAGAATATACATTCTTCTCAGGTGCACATGGAACATTTTACAGGATACACCACATATTAGGCCAAAGAAACAAGTTTCAAAAAATTTAAGAAGACCGAAATATCAACTGTCTTCTCCAACCACCATGATATAAAACTAGAAATCAATATAAGAAGACAAAAAAAAAGAACTAGAAAATATACAAACACATGGAGGCTAAACAACATGCTACTAAACAATGACCAGGTGAACAATGAGATCAAGGAAGAAATCAAAAGATAACTAGAGACAAATGAAAATGAAAGCACAATGATTCAAAATCTATGGAATACAGCGAAGCAGTCCTAGGAGGGAAATTTATATCAATATAGGCCTATTTCAAGAAACAAGAACAATCTCAAATAAACAATCTAACCTCACACTTAAAAGATCTAGGGAAAAAAAAAAACAGCGAATAAAACCCAAAGTGAATAGAAGGAAGGAAATAATAAAGATCAGAGAGGAAATAAACAAAATAGAGTTTAGAAAAACAATACAAAAAATCAATGAAACCAAGAGCTACCATTATCCTGATTCCAAAACCAGACAAAGACAGCACACACACACACACACACACACACACACACACACACACAAAACTATAGGCTGATATCCCTCATGAACGTTGATGTAAAAATCCTCAACAAAATATTAGCAAACCAAATTCAGCAATACATTAAAAATATAATACACTATGATCAGGTTGGACTTATTCCTGGAATGCAAGGTTGGTTTGATACCCATGAATCAAATAATGTGATACACCACATTAACAAATTGAGAGATAAAAATCATATGATCATATCAATAGATGCAGAAAAAGAATTCAACAAAATCCAGCATTTGTTTATGATAAAAACTCTCAGCAAAGTGGGAATAGAGGGAACACACCTCAACATAATAAAGGCCATATATGACAAACTTTCAGCTAACATCATACTCAATGGAGAAAGGCTAAAAGCATTTTCCTTAAGATCAGGAACAAGATAAGGATGCCCACTTTCACTACTTCTATTCAACATAGTATTGGAAGTCCTAGCTAGAGCAATTAGATAAGAAAGAAAAATAAAGGCATTCAAATTGGAAAGGAAGAAATAAAACTCATTATTTATGGATGATATAATACTATATAGAGAGAACCCTAAAAATTCTATCAAAAAACTGTTAGAACTGATAAATAAATTCAGTATAATAGCAGGATACAAAATTAATTTCAGAAGTCAGTTGCATTTTTGTACACCAATAATAAACTATCAGAAAGAGAAATTAATAAAATAATCCCATTTATAATTGCACCAAAAACAATAAAATACCTAGGAATCCAATTAACAATGGAGGTAAAAAACCTGTTCTCGGAAAACTGTAAGTCATTGAAAAGAGAAATTAAAGAAGATACAAATAAATGGAAGCATATACCGTGCTCATGGGTAGAAAGAATCAACACCATTAAAATGGCCATACTCCCCAAAGCAATCTATAGATTCAATGCAGTCCCTATCGAAATATCAATGACATTTTCCAGAGAACTAGAACAAAAAGTCCTAAAATTTATATGGACCCATAAAAGATCCTGAATAGCCACGGCAATCTTGAACGAAAATGGAGGTATCACACTACCTGATATCAAACTATACTATATGGTAATCAAAAAGCATATTACTGATATAACAACAGACACATAGATCAATGGAACAAAATAGAGAGCCCAGAAATCAGAGAAATGCAAATTAAAACCACAATTGGTTTAGCTACTATGGAAACAGTTTAAAGGTTTCTCAAAAAATTAAAAATAGATCCAGCAATTGCACTTCTGGGTATTAATCCAAAGAAAACCAAAACACTAGTTTATAAAGACCTATGCACCCCTATGTCCACAGCAGCACTGTTGACAATAGCCAGGATACGAAAGCAACCTAAGTGCACATACCTACACACACATACAATGGAATATTACTCAGTCATAAAAAATGAAATCTTATCATTTACAACAACATGAATGGACCTAGAAGGGTTTCTGCTGAGTGGAACAAGTCAGACAAAGATAAATACCATATGATTTCACTTATATGTGGAATCTAAGAAACAAAAACAAACAAACAAACTAGATGAAAACAGACTCATAAATACAAGAACAAACTGGTGATTGCCAGAGGGGAGAGGGTTTCGGGGGCTGGGTGAAAAAGGAGAAGGGATGAAGAAATGCAAACTAGTAGTTACAAAACAGTCACAGGGATTTAGAGTACAGCATAGGGAATATAGTCAATAGTATTGTAATGGCTATGTATAGTGCCACATGGGTGCTAGAATAATCAAGGGGATCATTTCATAAATTATATAAATGTCTAACCATTGTACTGTATATCTGAAACTAATATAAAAATATATAAATGAAGAAATAGAAGTTTTGTTGTTTTAAGCCACTGAATGTATAGTAATTTGTTGCAACAGCAATAAAAATTAATACAACTATATTAATATAAAGTTAAATATACTTTAGTTCCAACTGAATTATTAAGGATAAGCTGGTTAGTACCTAAAAGTACTAACCCTAAAGTTATAAAGTTATAACAATTAGGAACTTTTATGTCCCTGAATAATATTGCCTTAATATATGTAAAGCAAAAATAGAAGCATTACTAAGAGACGTTAAAATTTTAACAAAACTCTCAATTGCTGATAGATTAAACAGACAAAGAGTAGTTAGGATATAGAAAATCTAAACACACAATTATACCTTTAATAGTACAATCAGATTCACTGAACTTTATTTACTCTGCTTTAGTCTTAAACAAAAGGAAATTATGAGATAATGCTTAAAATAATCCCAAGGAGTATCATGATACAAAAGTAACATTTTAAAGAAAATTGGAAAATGCCACATAGTATTTGTGAAGCTTCAAAATATGAAATCTCATAATTTCTTTTTATAGTTTATAGATAATGCTATCCTAAAAATTTTGAGTCACAAAATTACAGGATAATATCAAAGTTGAAAGGTCATGTGATTGTAGGAAGAGTTTGAATTGGAATAACTGAAAAATTGTGAGTTCAGCTCAAATTAATGTGTGGCAGTGGCTATGATTAATGCTTTGTTGAACAAACTCAAAAAGAGTCTGGAGGCTTTGGCTAGAATTAAATGATAAAGATTTACTCAAGGGTCTTGGGATTTGCAAACTGTAAACCCAACTAGGCAAAAACCCAGAAGTGTTCGGAAGACAGAAAAGTTAAGAGTTCTTATAGTAAAAAGTATATACTTGAGAATAATTACTTCTGCCTTCTTAGCCCAAGGATTGGTCCAGGACAGTTATCAGTCAGATGTCAGGTGGTCAGGATGATGGATGCCAGGTGGTTAGAGCACAGGTGCCAGGAGATCTGGTTACATCCTACTGTCTGGATAATGGATGTCAGGTGGTCTAAATATGTGAACATTCTTTCCTTAGTTCTTCACGGGGTAATCAGAAGTTTATCTGGAGGTTTGACGTATATCCAGGCATTGACGCAAGACTGGAAAGTTCAAAAGTTTAAGTTCTCAGGCTAGTTAAAGCAAGAATAAAATTGTTTCCTCATGCCTCAACCTGTTTGATTTTAGTAAGTTAGCAGCTTGATTATAGTGACTTCATTTTTTCTTCACTCTATTCTTCAGCTTGTTCATTTTAGATCTAGGTCTCGGGTTACCTCACCACCAGACTTGAAAATAGCACAGAAAATACTAAGAATTCCATCCAGTTCTAACATGAATATGTGTCATACTTACAGGGAACCAAAAAAATGTTCAAGAGACAGTAAAAACTTGGCTATGCTTAAAGTTGGGTAGAAACCACAAGGAAATTCAAGTTGGAAATGTCTGGTGAACGACCATTGAAAATTGATGGCTCCAATTCTACAGTGCAGCCAGGTGAGTAAAATTCATTTTCTATTTAAGTGGAGTCGCCATTCCCAAGTGTACATTCCCTATGTAAGTGGAGTCACTCTTCCAAAGTGGAGTACTCACTAGTAAGAAATTTTCCTAGCTCAGGCTGATTGCTTGGCTTCATAAAAGGGACAAATTACCCAAAAAAGGTGAGCAATTTATCTCAAATTAGTTTCTTTATTCAGACCTCTTCCTCCTAGAATTGATTCAAGTGACACAAGTTTGCCATCTAGACCAGGTAGGCCCAATGCATTTATGAGAGCTATTTTGTGAAATTATCAACTAGGAATGCAACTTAAAGTTCTTTTACTCCTCAGCCTCCTAAGCCAACTTAAAGTTCTTTTACTTCTAACCAAGCTGATAACCCAACCACATACCAAGAGCCAATTGAATGTGCGAGAATTGAAAAGAATGACATTTGAAACACAGGCTGGGTTGTAATCTAGCTTTTTTTATTACAAAATAATAATGAAAGGATGCAGTTTGTTATAATGGCATCTACCCTTTCACACAGACCTGTCCTTCAAATCACTTTTTACTCATACAGAAAAGTCATCACACCTAGAGCAGGTATCCCACATTTGCATGGGGTCTCTAATCTGAAAGTCTTGATGCAGCTATTGATTATGTGAGAGTGTGTTTCCTCAGACTGTCTTCACATCTAGATTAGCTCCAGGATTCTGGATGTCCTAAAGTTTGTAACATTGAGAGACAAGGGGTAACGGGGATAAACAGCAGACAGGACTTATAGGCTGAGATAGCAGCTTTTGCAAATCTTTGAACCAAGAGAAAGCTTGATCAGATTAGAGAATGATTAGTACTACAGTTCTGCGTGGTTAAAGAGTGTAATGAAATGGAGAAGTTAGCAATGTTGGCAAGGCATGAGGCTAAAGAAATAACCAGAAGCCACATTTTATTTCAAGGCAATGGTTCTTGCACTAATTTAGCATGTATCTGAATCACCTAGAGCACTTATTGAACCCAGAGTCTGGGGCCCATTCTCGGTGTTTCTGATTTAGTATATCTAAGGTGGGGCATGAGAATTGCATTTGTAATTCCCAGGTGATGATGACACTGTTGGGCCAAGGAACCAGACTTTGAAAATCACTATTTTAAGGTGTTTCTGCATTATCCTGAATGTCTTGGAAAGGGAAAGAAGTGGAACCCTTCTGGAGATATGTTATAGATGATTTGAATAGTGCTTGGTGCCTGCAGGACCAAGGTCATGACTGAGTTGGGAGGATGTGCAGGGCCTGGAGGAAAGTGAAAACATTTTGAAATAGTTGTAGGAAAGAAAAGAAAACCTCATAGGTGAAAGGTTGGGTAATTTTACAAGTATAAATGAGGTTGGAGATGATACATTTGTAGTGGCAAAATTTAATCAGTTTTCTGACTTTCCCTAGCAGGACTAGGAAGTGCAGATGTAAGAGAAGCTGAAGAACAATGGTTTAGATCCAGGATAAAAGTTTTCCTGATGGTTGAATGAAAAGAAAGGGGGGGAAAAAGGGATAAAATATTGAATAGTGGTGCAATATTGTGATTTATAAGAAATATGTATTTGGTCATTCAGATGACCAAAGTATATTTCTCATATTCATTTGGCCTTCATCCACAGTTCCTGGCTCATAGCTGCTAAAACCCTTGGATTTTCCTGAGGATAAGAGCAATGGGAATATCTTTTGTTAAAATACTTTGTCTCTTATCTGTGGTTTTTGAGACGTTTCAGGGCCATAAGGGTGAAATAGGTGTTTCATTATTCATAAAAAGCTCCTTTCCCCACAACTGGGTTTATATTAATGACTTTTGGAAAGCACCTAAGAATGGGCTACTGGTTGCTAGGGAAACCAACCATGAGTAGAGGGTTGGAGCTTTCAGTCCCAAGAGGGGAAACGGGCTTGAGGTTGAATCAATCACCAATGGTTTAATGGTTTAATCAGTCATGCCTATGTAAGGAAGCCTCCATAAACACCCAAAAGAATAGGATTCAAAGAGCTTCTGGGTTGGTGAACACATGTAGATTTGGGGAGAGTGGTATGCTTGAAAAGGGCATGGAAGCTTCATGTCCTTTCCCCATACTTTACCCTATACATCTCTTCATCTGACTGTTAATTCATATCCTTTAATATCCTTTGTAATAAACTAGTAATCTAGTGAATAAATTGGTTTCCTGATTTCTGTGAACCAAAACAGAAACTTAAATACAAGGAAGGAATTGTGAGAACCTCTGATTTATAGCCAGTCACTCAGAAGTATATATATGGATAACAACCTAGGCTTGCAATTTGCATCTCAAGTTGGGGAGGCAGCCTTGTGGGACAGAACCCTTAAACTATGGGATCCGATGCTGTCTCCAGGTAGAGAGTCAGAATTGTGTTGAATTGTAGAACACTCTACTGCTGTTGGAGAATTGCTTGTTGTTGATGTGGGAATTGGGTGCACAAATACTCAGTTGTGTTTACGCTACTTGGGGAAGGAAATTAAGACAGGTGAGTTATGATATGTTGATAGAAAATCCAGGAGCAAAATTCCGGAAGTCTTAATGAACTCAAAATCAGTGCAGTGGTAGCAACAAAAGGGAAAGGTTTAAAGTTTTATTGTTTCTTGATAAGTTGTGGCTGAAGTGTGATGGGTTAGCCAACAAGATCTGAGTTAGAGATCTTACCAGCTAGGGTAAGAATGAATGGATGGGCTCCAAGGACCCCACAAACCTCTTGAAACTGAATGCAAAATATTATGCTCTCTCCAAAAGATCATTTTTACCTGAGAGGTGATTCAAAGCTTTTATCTAAGACTCAAAAATGTCTCTGACCCATAATCGATTAAGATTCACTAGTAGAAGAGGGGTGACAGAACTGGAGTGGAGATGAACATCTCTGGATTTGAGGAGGTCAGAGAACTGTGGCACAGGACTTAAAGGGGAGAGAAGACTATAAGCCAGGGATCAAGTCCACCAGAAAGAGGGCAAATCATTAAAAGCAGAGAGATGGTTGTGACCGTCATTGGACATGGCAATTATAAAAGCACAGTTTTGCAACTGTACAAAATTTTGTACAAAAATTTTACAAATAGTAAAGCATTTCTAAATTTGCAAAGGTTATTACTTATTTTCTGACTACCAAAAGCAAACTCCTCCTTTAGAAATTTTTGAAAGTACAGGAAGGTAAAAAAGACAAAAGTTACAGAACTCCTCAAGTTAGATTTTTACTGTTAATTCCAGTAGATTTATAGGAAAATTACTAATAGCTGATGTTGCATCCCTCCCAATGTGATCTTGTTATCTGGAAGACCAAAGATCTAATTAAAGCAGCCTGGAGTAGATAAGTCCTCTCTCTTAGGTTGTGTTCATGCACAGGAGCCACTCAAATTCACTACTCCAACAACACAAGCTTGTATTTGAAAAGACAACATTCATTTCTATTATAAAGTCTTACAAATAGTGAAAAAATAATGCCTCTAGGTTTCTGAGTACATTAGAGTTTTTAAGTGGACAGATTTCATCTATAGCTCTTTAATTACTGACATTTAAATTTTGTATTACATTCCTATGCCTACCCCATAGACCCACTTATAGAGTTAAAAAATCATTTACTGTAAAAATCCTGTTTTCCAACACATGGAGACTGGTAGATGTTTGTTGTTGTTGTTATTTTTTAAGGCAGAAATAATTTTTCAAAAAAGAATAATACGTATTTTTATCTTACTTTAAAATATAATTTTTGAGCAGGCAATTAAATGGTAGGTAATTTTTCTATATGAATAATGTACAAAATTTAGATACCATCTCATTTTTTCCAATTTGCAAGCCATTCATCACTTACTATAAAACTTCTGTCACTGCAAATCATGCCGTTGAAGTCAAAGTCATTTTCTTCAAGTTTAGGGCCTATGACTTGATTTCCCAGTCACCTCACTAGTTTTTAAACCAAAATTCTGTTTTCTAGTCTGAGTAACTTGAAGAACCACAAGAAGTAATATGAGTAGCAAGTAGAAATATGTAAATGTTTATAATGTTCCCCCAATGATTAGTAGTTAGCTCATCTACACCTAATTTGACAGCATTTTTTTAGTCACTTGCCTTTAAGTCTTCCCCAAACCATTCAATCATGTTTTCATCAAAAAAACAACTCTCTTTCATTTCAGACTTATATTTATTAGCTTATATCATATTTCAATAAATTAGTTATGATAAAAATATATCTGTCATAAACATGCACAGAAGTAAACAAAACTGATTCTTGGTAAGCACTAGTCTCTACAGGTGGGGGCCTAAGTGCACAGGTGAGCAAGAGAGCATCTCACCAGAGAATAGACTCCATGGGCAGCCATCTGTGTTTCAAAGTAGTGAAGAATATTAGTTAATTCATTCATGTCTCTTAAGTGGGAGTCACAACCATTAAGTGGAGACCAGTTAAGAGACCTTTTATTATATATACAAAAAAAAAATCAGTACACATCTATGAAAATGAATAAAATTTGGAAACTGATAATATCAATTTCTGGCTACAGATAAGGAGAGGAGACTAGAATGATCCATGTGGTAATGGACTAGAGTTAGAGACATCAGTATAAATCATGTTCAGCTTAATAAAAACAGATGGCTACATACAGAAATATTTATAAAAATGTATATATACACAGGTTATTATGCAAACATATTTCCTTGATCTCTCAGCTGACAGGGCCTAGCAGCAACAACAGCCAGTAAGAATGAGCACACTCAATACCCAGCTCTTGGCTTCTAATACCATTCTCTAATAAGAAGAACCAGAATTCCTTGGGAAAATGACTAATTCTAGGACTGGAACAGGGATTATGCAGGATGATCCTAGAGCATCTTGTAGTGCCAGAAGTTATGAAAGTGCTGAAAACAAAATTATCCATAATGATTGGAGTATGTCAAAGGGACATGGGAGCCACACAAAGAGCCCTCAATGCTCAAAGCTGGAACAATTTGAATAACAATATAAAGTAGTTTTTTAGCATAATCCAAAATATAAATAAATATATAGGAGTCCATATAGGTATAAATAAGTGTATAAGTAAATGACAAGACACAAATATTCAATTCAAAAGAATTCCAAATAATTTCTGTAGATAAAATGAGAGCATAAATCTTGCTTCTTAAGTGTGGGCTATGCACAGAGATTTCCTTCCAAAGAGCACAGTGTGGTGAGGGGGAAAAACAGCAATTGTATGATCAGAGAAACCTGAGAGATCAAGGTCAATATCAACAATTATTAAGTTGATAATATGACCCCTAAATGATGAGAATAGTGCTTCACCTCTGCAGTCTCCGTCCCAAAACCCATAACCACAATCTAATCATGAGAATATCAGAATACCAGTTCTGCAAAATATATAATCAATACTCCTCAAAACTATCAAGGTCATCAAAAATGAGTAAAATCTGTCACAGCTAAGAGAAACTTAAGGTGACATGATGACTAAATATAATATGATATCCTAAATGGGACCCTACAAATAAAAAGATGTTAGGCAAAACTAAGGAAATCTGAATAAAGTATGGATTTTAGTAATTAACACCATATTGATATCGGTTTGTCAATTGTAACAAATGTATCATACTAACGTAAGATATTAATAATATTGGAAATTGAAGGTAGGGTATATGGAAACTCTGTACTATCTTCATAGTTCTGTAAATATAAAACTAATCTAAAACAAAAGGCTTGTTTTTTCAATTTTTTTTTTAAATCAACTGGACTATACAGGCCACTACTAGCCAGGAAATCTGCCTTTTTAAGAAAAAAATTATTGAACTATTAATAATTCAAAAAAATTAAAAATCTATTTTAAATTCTAACCTATTAATAAAATTACAACTTAGCTGAATAGATGGGTCAAACTTCCTATTAACGATGTACTCTGTAACATTTGCTAATTTGAAAAAGATGAGAGAGAAAGTGTATACCTTTAAATGTAAAAAAGACATTTACTTAAGGGTCTTATCAAAAGAAAATAAATAAAAGCAATTCAAAATATAGATGTAATTATAGAATAGAGTAGCTCATTTATATGCATTCATCAGAATCATATAAGATTTTAGATGTCATAGAGAGCAATTAAGAGTGATTAATTAAAAGAATCCCATGATAATTATATTATAAAGGGTTTGGGGGGTTTTTTTTCATTATTTTTAAATCAAGTGAGAGAATGTATATGTATTTTATAGCAGGGACTCAAAACTTAGTCACCCTTTTCCTTTCCCGGCACATGTAAACAAGGTCATATAGCCTATTTCAGCCAGCAGCAGTATGCATGAGACCTGATTCTCTTGATACGCCTGCTGTGATTCTGAAACACTGCTCAGTCTTTTGTTTTACCACTGCACTGTGTGACTTTATTATGGGCTATATCATGGATAGGACTGGAGCATTGGAATGATGCTGTCCTTTGAGGTTCACGCTGTGGGAATGATTTATGATGACACCTTGTATAATAAAATCTTTTAGAACTCTCTCAGATTATATCCGAGAGACCTCCTTACATTGTGCCTAACTGTTCTCAATGGAGAATAGTTTAATGGTCAAGTTCATTTTAACTTTAAATGGCTTATTGCAGTACTACATTAGAATCCTAGACAAGGAAGGAAGTGACATAGTGTTCTAGGTTAAAGCAAGGTCCCTGGATGGTACTGTCCCTGTTAGAACAGTGCACAGCTGCAGATGAAGAGTATTAACTGCACAGAGAAGAACCAGCCTTGCCCAAGTCACAAACTGGTGCTGTTCAATATGAAATACTACAGACTGGAAACTGAGCTACCCTTCCAGGAGAGAAGAGAATGAGAGAAGGTCACAGTGACCCCCTTAATTGCCTGGGATACCAAGGTTGTCCAAATGCCCAAAACACTCTGTGAAAGAAAAAATGCACAAACTTCACATCCACATCTGTTGGTCAACCATGACCATGTAAATAGCTTTTAAAAAGACAGGACATCAGTAAACAGAAGGAGGCAACCAACAATACAGGGAGGGATGGCAACCATGGAGAATGGGTACAATTAGCAGATAAGATGAGACTACATACTGGGAACATTAGGTGAAGTTGGCTGGGAGCAGCCAGGTGATGGATACCTAAGGTGAAGCATTACCCAAGATGCCTAGGGTTTACAAAGACTCTGACTCGTGTGGTTTCTTTGTTACTTGACTGCTATGCCCTAAACCATCAATAAGTAAATAGCCTTCACATCACCACAGAGCTCATCCTTAGTGAGCAACTAAGTCAAAGATATAAGACATCAAACCACACATAACCTATTTCAAACTGCAAATGACTTCAAGTTCATGGATCAAGGGAACCTTACCACTAATTCCCCCAGACCATAGCAAAGAGTACTAGACAATAGCTGTTATCCACCATGTTGATGAGAATGTTCTTTTAGAAGGGCTCTTTCTAAAGCCAAATGTTCTATAAAAAGCAGTGCAAGGGTAGAACCTTTGTGGCATACTGAACATGGCACAAATGTCACCAGGGATCCAAGAACTTTCTGCAGCTGTTTGGCTTCCACAAAAATGAATTCTCTTGGATATTTCTGGGAAAGAATTAGTACCCATGTCCCATGTACTCCCTTACATTGTTTGGCTGACATTCTTCCTGCCCTTTCTGAGAAAGTGGCTGACCTGAGAGTGTGGGACAGAAGTTCCATAGAGCTCCATGCTGTGCTACTTCCCCAAATAGTTGTGGTTTGTCTTTAGACTTACAGAGAGTTACATAGCAACAGTGGATCACAGTTGACTCTAGTAAAATAAATTACTGGATGAGGCTAAGACTGTTCCTTTAACTCCAGATCTAAAACTCCAATGGATGACATTAGCATTGCTGAATCTAGAATGGTCCTCAGACTAGAGTATGAAAAAGCATAGTGGAAAGACGATTGAACTGGGATTGGAGAATGTGATTTCTTATAGTTGCCCCCTAACCTAGTAACATTGGGCAAGTCATCTAAACTCTATGAGCCTTAATTTTTGCTATCTTTAAAAGCAGGGGCAGGGGTACCCTGAAGGGTGTCTGCTGGCTCCTTTAACTTTACTCTCTACCCTTCTCCAACCTACTTCCTGTCTTGGGAAGCTGACTTGCAGGAATTACATCAAACTCATTTGCCTTCTAGCTTCTGGTTGCCAATGGGTAGCTCCAGGAAGAGGTTAGAAGGAGAAAGAAGAGTGAGACTGGGTATTTACTGCCCTGGTTTTTTCCTGCATGGTCTCCTGGGAGTAGCAAGGTCCTTCTCCTGAAGGTCACTGCTCTCTCAGGCCAGCACTCTAGACAGTCACCTCCTCCCAGCTTCTGGTAACTGCTCCCTCTCCCCACAGTGGTTAACAACTTCACTGTTACTAGCCCTGTGGTGTTATCCCATCTACAAGTGGACTAGCCCTGCCTATGCTTTTATAAACACTTTAATAAGTTTATACCCTCCTGGAAGCACACTAATTTGAGAGTGCAAATTGTTTCCTGCTGAGGCCATGACTAATGCAATAGCTAGATTAGGGGTATGCTGAATATCACGGGTATGGCTGAGATTCAATTTGTATTTTGATTTGAATTTTATGGATGCTAACTAAATCTGACAGAAGATTGAAACCAGATTCCATAGCCCCAATTATGGGGTTTTAGATTTTTCAAACTAGCTTTACCATTCTCATTGATTGATGCTAACTGTGTCAGTAGAATATAGTCCAACTTAAAAAGATACCTTATTAGCAAAATCCCACTTTATTTGTTTTACATATCAAGATGACATATAAAATTTTGCTCTAGAAGGAAAAAAGGCTTTACTGCTTTAAAATGTTTAATAATCAAGACTAGTAAATGTCTTATAGGTTCCTTCTAAGATTTTAAGACTCTAAATATTACACTTTGAGAAGCTGGGGTCAATACCTAACCTCTCTCAATCAAGCTTCTAAGCAATGAAACAGAGTGGCAGCCACCAGGGGCAAAAGTCTGGGGAAAACTCTGCCAACCATTTCTACTTCTGCCTAGGGCGACAGCTACTGGAAGCCTGACACCTAGCAAAGTTAATGGAATGCAGTAGTGTCCCTCCCTGTGCCCTTATTCCTTCAACTAAAATCGTTCATTTTCTTCCTCATTAGACCTTTTAGTAATAACATAACAATACTCATAGCTTCCTATCATTTCTCGATAACTAGAGTACCAGACATTGTACTTAGAACATTATATTTGTAACTGATAACTGACATTACCAATAGTATACCAAAATATACTACTGTCAGCCCAATTACTCTGACCAACAGGAAGTCCAATCCCTCACACCCACCCCACCACAACAGCAAAGTGCTACCTCCACTCGATCTGCCCCTTGTCCAGAAATGTCTGTGTGCTCATTAGAGGGAGCTTTCAGGTAGTTCTGCTTGCTTCCATCTCCTCATACTAAAACTTAGTTAAAAGAACTTTGCCCCAAATTAAGCAGGGTCCTCTTTAAGCTATTCTTAAGAGGTGCTTCCTCTAAGACCAACTCTGCCCTCAGGAGGGCTGGGTAGAAACAGACCCTACCTCAGGGACCAACAGCCACCTGGATTCTGTACTCTTCACTAACTCAAGTCTGAGGGCAGCTCTCAGTCAACACTTCTTTCTATCTTATTGGTAATTTTATTTCAGCGTCTTTATCACTCTGCTTAGGGTCCTCTGGGACCTTCTAGAATTGTGTTCTGAACTTGGATTCTTGGGGACAGGAGGCTAGGGTCTTAGTCCCTTCCATCTTAGAAGGTCTGGTGTTCCTTATACAATTTGTTGAAGGCTCATCCAGCACTCTGCTTTTTAAAGAGTATGAGTTGGGAGACCAATGGAGTGATTCCCTGCCATAGTAATTCAAGTATTCTCCAAAGTGACATTTGCACTCTCCAACAATAGCTGGCCAAGATTTTAGGCCAAGCATTTCTAACTATATACATCCCATTTACTCATCTCTATCATTCTCATGTTACAGTTGAGGAAACTGAAGCTCAGAGAATTGACATAACTTGCCCAAGATCACCCAGCTGGTTTTGAAACCAAATCTATTGAATTCTAAAACTCAAGCTTGATCCACTTGGAATCTCCATACTTTAGGCATCTTTCTTTTGTTCCTTTTAATCTGATGGCAATAATTGAATATAAAGATAATTGAGCTTCTGAGGCTGCAGTTTAAGGTGGCCCTGACCCTCCATCTGGGAAAAGCCTTAGCTGTATCTTTTTCTTTTAGAGAAGAAAAAGCAAACAATTACTCCTATTTCTAATTTCTATTATGAGCAGAGATCTCCTGAATAATTCCTACTGCTCTGACTTTAAATTAATCTTGTATTGTCAGGATACCAGATTCTAAAATAGAGCACTTGGGAAGACAGGGGTAATTTTTAGAATCACAGTGAATTACAGAGCAAACAGGCTCAAAGTCAGAGTAAGGCAAATGTGTCTGATGAATGAGTTAGCAAAAAAATTTATTTCACTTCAGTTCAAATCCCTGAAGTCAGACTCTGCTGTTTTTAGAATATGTTAAGGTTCTGCTAAGTTCAACTCAAGTTCAAGGATGTAAAAGAAGAGACACTAGATTGTCATTGCAATACAGGAGAAAGAGCTCCAGCTTCAGAGGCAGGGAATTGGGCTTCAGTCTCTGGGCTGCCTTGGGTGGGTATATTATTTAATCTTCCCGAGGCTCAAAATCCTCCTCTGTGAAAAAGAAACAACAGTACCTACTTTGTTGTGAAGAACTGAAGTTCTATCCTCAGGTCCAGAATGGTCCTGCTACATGGGAGACAATAAACATTCAATATTCAAATGAATAATGAGATAAAATACCTGGTATTCAGTCATAGAAGTACTGGATTTGAGTTAGTTCCCTCCTCTAAGTTAAAGCCATGAGTGATTAAGATCATCTAGTAGGGAAAATAAAGAGTGAAAAGAGAAGTGTCCAGAACTGAACAGTGTGCACAGGCCAGGCAGGCCAGGTTATGTCATAACCAGGATCCACAGCAACTGCAAGGAGGTGGTGGCATCCCAGGGAGAGGGAGAGGGAAAACCGGGGCGGGGGGAGAAATTTATAAATGCAGAGCTATCCACAGTGGATGCTGAAGATAATGGAAATATGTCTGTGTAATTAGGGGATTAGGAGGTCCTTGGGGATCATGGTCAAGGTTCCAGCAGAAAACAGATGGCAGTTCCAAAGAGAGTTTAATAAGAGTATTTACAAGGCTGTGGGCAGATGTACGAGAAAGAGGCCAAAATGAAGTATCCCTGCGGTGAAAATGGCAGAAAGCCACTAGCATCTCTAGGCTTAAAGAAGAAATAGAAACAGGTTCTCCAAAACCCAATGATTGCAGAAAGCCATCCAACAAGAGTTGGGGTCTCAGAAAAGGAGGCAGCCACTGCCAAACCCAGTTCTTCAGAGACTGGGAAGGTAGAGTAAGGCAGTGCCATTGACTCCTCTCATCCTCCATCTCTCCCACTGCCATATCTTCCCACCTTCCCACCCTCTATTTCTCTTACCCTCCCCTCTCCTCTCCATATCCACCCTCTATCTCCCCCATCCTCAATCCTCCCCACCCTCCATCTCCTCCCACCTTGCTGTCTTCCACTAGAAGCCAAAAGTCAAGGGAGTCCAGGTGATGTCATCTACAGAGGTCAGCCTCCTGGAGAAGAGGGCTTGGGGGTCGGGGGTGGGTAGGTTGAAGAGTGGGCCTGTGGCAAATGGAAATATTCAGCATGGGGTAAAAGAGAGCAGTTTTAGTAGCAGGGAGGAGGAGTTGGGTGAGGAGAAGGTATAACAGGCCCTCTACTCACAACCATACGCACAGCTTGAATCTGTATACATCACATTAAAAATAAAATATGATACAATGCCACATCTTTTAAGACTGTCTATTATTCAGAATTTCCACAAAGTCTAATTGGCCTTTTTCCAGCGTGTCTGAACTGACTTTTACTGCCTGCTGTCACATGGTGAATTGCAGATCAGGCACATTTTAAGAATAAATAAAAACACCACAGTGGCTTTATCAGATGGCAATGAGCCACTGCACTATTTCTTTTAGAAACTGTAATCCCCAAATCTGAAAATGATTTGAGAAAATGCTAAAAAAAAAAAAAAAAAAAAAAAAAACCAGCATCATCCCTGTGCAGGGACAAGAACTATTTTGGCTCCTTCTGCGAGTGCAGATGTGTCCTGACCTACCTTCCCTCCCTGACTGCCCTGAGCTATCTTTGAAACTGGGTCTACACTAGGGCCCCCCTGTCCTCAAAAGCCCAGAGCACTGGGTGTGTGGCTTTTGCTTTTCCAGGCTTGTGTACCACCCCTGTTCACCCTACAAACACATACATGCAAACACAGATGCACACACATATACACTCCAATTCACACTCTGACACATTTTACAATACAGCCCTCAACCACCTCCAGACATGGAAAGCTAAGTGTGTCACCCCAGCTGGAGTGGAAGCCAAACTTCCTGCGGTAAAACTGGAGCTGCAGCTGCTCTTTCCCACTTTAATGCCCACAGGCCAGGGAGCAGAGACTCAGAATCATAAATCCCGATGTAGGGGAAGCTTTGTACTTCATGGATAACCTCGCCAGTGCATAAACTCTCTACAGCTACTGCCTAGCTCACATCAGCAATTCTGACAACCTCTGGCTTGGTCCATTTTTCTCCAGTTCCTGTGCGAAACAATCTTTGCTAGCAGTTCCCCAGACCTTTTGAATGCAAACTGTGACAGGATCAAGGGGAAGGGGCCTTAGACACCTCCCTCCCTTCAGAGAGTTCCACCAGTTAACATATGGATCCAACCACATGAAATTGCTGTTATTCCTAGGTCAAAATGGTTGAATGTCAACATTCATATATATATTCAACCTAAATCATAGAAAGAACCAATTGTCAAAGTATCAGCATTATGAATGGTTTGAAAAATGCCCAACAATGTCCCAAAGACAAGGCTCTCTGGGGAGCACTGGATTAGAAGAAGTATATAACCAAGCAAGTCCTCTGTGGAGGTTCCAGTTGCCTCTGCCTAGAATTAATGACCAAAGCTGAAATGCACCTCCCTCTGGAGCCAGGGAAAATGGGATCCTCTCACAACCAGGAGATGACTCGCTGAGGTGTGCTAGTGGCCTTGGGGACTCCAATAAAGATGACAGAAAATGATATAGCCTTGCTCCTTATCTTCATTTTGAACCCTGGAAAGAGGCCACGCACAGGTTTCCTTGTATTAGCCTGAGGTGTGGACACTTCAGAGTTTACCTGGAAGAACGACATGTGTGTAATGGTTAATTTTATGTCACCTTGACTTGTCGCAGGTTGCCCAGATTAAACATTATTTCTGATGTGTTTGTGAGGATGCTTCTAGATCAGATTAGCATTTTGAATCAGTGGATTTAGTAAAGTAGATTGCCCTCCCCAATATGGGTGAGCATTATCTAATTGGCTGGGGACTTAAATAGAATTAGAGGTGAAGGAAGGAAAATTTGCATCCCCTACCCCTTTTTTTCCTGTTTCAATAGTTGACCTGGGACATCTCATCTCATCCTCTTCTGAATTTGCCATTGGCTCCCCTGGTTCTCTGGTGTTCAGACTCGGACTGGATAATATCATCAGCTTTCCTAGGTCTCCAGCTCGCAGATAGCAGATCATTGGACTCTTCAGCCTCCATGATCATTTAAGCCAATTCCTCATTATAAATCTCCTTTTATACAGGTATATATCTTTTGGTCAATTTCTCTGGAAAACTCTAACACAGTGGTTCAGCAGAAGAGCCCCTGGTATTTTGCTTCCCCAGGCTATTTATGGCTTCCAAGGGCACAGGTGGAACTAAAAAGTTCACATAGTCCCTAAGGGGCCACTTAGGAGGCAGTTAAGTTGAAAGAAGCACTGGGCCTGCCGTGGTGAAGGAAGAATCAACCAGCTGCAGAGGACTAAATTCTCCACCAGGGAACCAGGTGGAGACTAACGCAGAAACTCAGGACTCCTAGAGCAGCAGCAAGAACCAGGGCCAGGTCACCCAGGAGGACTACCCTACCCTATCTAGTCATAAGAACGGGTAACACATCATTACCTGCTAAGATTATAGATGCAAATGCCAATAGGATGTTTGACAACCAGAATCACCAGCAAAACCTGCTCCTAACAAAGGTGTGTCACCCAGTGCTCCATGCATCCAGAAGCCATGCATCCAGAGTCTTGAGGAAATAGACTAAATACAAGAGAAGCCAAGTAACTGTTATAAAACACTGACTTATTGAATAAACTGTTTACTTTTACTAGATAATATTTTCCCCCTACTCCACGTTGGATGATGTTTACAAGAAAGACTGGGATAGCTAAAGATGAAAATTAAGAAACTACATTTTCTATGACACCTGAGAACAGGGTGAGCAAAATTTGTGACCCTGCTATATTTTTCAAGAGTAACTTATTTTGAAGAAACAATACAGAAAAACACTACATTTCAGTTTTTGTTGGAACTTGGCATAAGCTAATGTGGATTTTGGCACATACCAAATATACATCCTATCTAAAAGGTTTAATGTACAAGATTGTACATTAAATTATTGATTCCAAGTCTTCTGTTTTCCCTGTATCTATATCCTTTGTTAAATGACTTTGCAATTATTTCTATACAAAAGATAGTGTGAACTTCCCCACCCCTTGACATTCTACTTGGCCATGTAACTTACTTTGGCCAAAGAGATATTAGTAGGGACTTGACATGTGGTTACATATAGAGGCCTATTCTCTAATTCTCCCATCACAAAGAGACAATGGGCCCTGGCCAGCCTGCAGATACCAGGAAAAGAATTAGAGCCACATGGAGCTGATCCATCCCAGTCTCAGCAACATAAAACAAAGTTGTCTCAGCTGAGTCATAAATTCATGAACAAGAAATAACTTCATTGCTGTATGCCATTGAGATTTTTGAGACTGTTATGCAGCTATAGATGACATATACAAAGATATGCTTTAATGTGACATGATTTATCAAGATGGACCACAAACACAATATTAGATACTAGAGTATATTTTGATATACTTCTAACAAGCACAGTTGATACTGTTAATATAGGGAAATAATATATCTGAATAATAGAAATAGAATATAGAAAATATTTCTTCATTTCTCCCTCCCATCAGCACCACAATAAAAATAAATCTTACTGACAGGACTTTTCACTTCACTAGAAAACAAATTAACAGAGGAAGAACAGCTATCTGAACTTCAAGTCTTTCAAACAAAGAATACTATTTTGGGGAGGCAGTTAGTACAATAAAATTTCATCATATAAACTCACTTTGCAAATCCTTCCTGACTAGGCAGTTTTAGTGATGATATATGGTTCTGGTCAAGAAAAAAGGGCAAAAAACAAACAAACAAACAAACAAACGAGTATTAATTTTTGAAATGTAAGACCCATTTTTTATTGATATATAGTTGACACATATTAATTTCAGAAGTACAATATAATGATTTGATATTTGTATATATTGTGAAATCATCACAATAAGGCTAGTTAACATCGATCAATACAGATAGCTACAAAGTTTTTCTCCTTGTGATGAGAAATTTTAAGATTTCCTCTCAGTAATTTTCAAATATACAATACAGTATTAATAATTATAATCACCATGATGTACATTGCCATGAATTATTTAGCTTATAACTGGAAGTTTGTACCTTTTGACTGCCTCACCCATTTGCCCATCTCCCCACCCCACACCCCTACCTCTGGCGACCACCATTCTGTTCTCTATCTAGAGCTCAGTTTTTGTTTTCTTTTTTGTTTTGCTTTGTTTTTAGATTTCACATATAAGTGAGATCATATGGTATTTATATTTCTCTGACTTATTTCGCTTAGCATAATACACTCTAGGCCCATCCATGTTTTCACAAATGGCCAGATTTCCTTCTTTTTATGGCTGAATAATATTCCATTGTCTATATGTACACATCTTTTTTATCCATCAATCCATATATGAATACTTGATTTCTTCCATGTCTTGGCTACTGTAAATAATTCTGCCATGAACCTGGGGTTCATATGTCTTTTCTAATTAGCATGTTCATTTTCTTTGGATAAATACCTATAAGAGGAATTGCTGGATCATGTGGTAGTCTTATTTTTAATTTTGTGTGGTATGTATATGTGTGTTGATCTATTTTGTTTATTTTATTTTTTTAAGTTTATTTTTAATTATGTTTGATATATAATGTTATATTAGTTTCAGGTGTACAACATAGCGATTCAACATTTATATACCTTATGAAGCAATCACTATGATAAATTTGTAACCATCTGTCACCATACATAATTATTATGATATTATTGAATATATTCCCTATGCTGTACATTACATCCCTGTGACTCATAACTGGAAGTTTGTACTCCTTAATCCCCTATTTTTAACTTTTTGAGGAACCTTCATACTGTTTTCCATAGTGACTAAACCAATTTACGTTCCTACCAACAGTACAAGGTTCATGTTGGGCAAAACTTATTGTTTCTTCTTTTTGATAATAACCATTCTCACAAATGCGATGTGATAGCTCATAGTGGTTTTGATTCATATTTACCTATTACTCATCATTGTATTTACCCATTACCCATCATTCTCTCTTCTCAGGCCTCCTTATTTCCTCAGACACAAAATATTGAAATTAGGCCAATTAATAACCTTGGCCTCTAAGTGTTCAAGTGATAGGAAGAGTCACATGTCTCTCACTTCAAATCAAAAGCTAAAAATGATAAAGTTTAGCAAGGAAGCCTTGTCAAACACTGAGATAAGCCAAAAGCTAGGCCTCTTGCACCAAACAGTTAGCCAAGTTATAAATGCAAAGGACAAGTTCTTGGAGGAAATTAAAAGTACTACTCCAAAGAATACACAAATGATAAGAAAGCTTAACAGCCTTATTGCTAATATGTAAAAAGTTTTAGTGGTGAAAAGATCAAACCAACCACAACATTCCCTTAAACCAAAGCCTAATCCAGAGCAAGGCCTACCTCTCTTCAATTCCATGAAGGCCAAATGAGGTGAGAAGCTGCAGAAGAAAAGTTTGATGCAGGCAGAGTTTAGTTCAGAGTTTTAAGGAAAGAAGCTGTTTCCACAATGTAGAAGTGCAAGGGGAAGATGTAGAAGCTTCAGCAGGTTATCCAGAAGATCTAGCTCAGATAATTAATGAAGATGGCTACAGTAAATAACAGATTTTCAGTGTAGATAAAACAGCCTTATATTGGAAGATACTGTCTAAGGTTTTCATAGCTAGAGAGGAGAAGTCAATGTCTAACTTCAAAGCTTCAAATGACAGATTGACTCTCTTGTTAGGGGCAAATGCAGCTGGTGACTGCAAGTTGAAGTCAACACTCATTTACCATTCTGAAAATCCCAGGGCCTTTAGGAATTATGCTAATTCTGCTCTGCCTGTGATCTATAAATGGAACAACAAAGCCTAGATGACAGCACATCTGTTTACAACATGATTTACTGAATATTTTAAACCCACTGTTGAGACTTATTGCTCAGAAAAAAAAGATTCTTTTCAAAGTATTACCGTTCATTGACAATGCACCTGGTCACCCAAGAGCTTTGAAGGAGATGTACTACGAGTTTCATGTTGTTTTAAAGCCTACTAATACAACATCCATTTTGCATCCCATGGATGAAGGATAATTTCAACTTTCAAGTTTTATTATTTAAAAATCATAAGATGATAGCTGCCATAGATAGTGATTTTTCTGATGGATCTGGGCAAAGTAAATTAAAAAACTGGAAAGGATTGATCATTCTAGATGTCGTTAAAAACATTTGTGATTCATAGGAAGAAGTGAAAATACCAACATAAACAGTTGAGAAAAGTTAATTTCAACCCTCATGGGTGACTTTGAGGGGTTCAAGATTTCAGTGGAAAAAAAAAACTGTAGATGTGGTAGAAATAGCAAGCGAACTAGAATTACAAGTGGATCCTGAAAATATGACTGAATTGCATGATAAAATTTTAACAGATGAGGAGTTGCTTCTTATAGATGAAGAAAGAAGTTGGTTTCTTGAGATGGAATCTACTCCTGGTGAAGATTCTGTGAAGACTGCTAAACTAACAATAAAGAATTTAGAATATTACATAAACTTAGTTAATAAAGCAGCAGCAGGGTTTGAGAAGATTGACTCCAATTTTGAAAGTTCTATTGTGGAGAAAGTGCTATCAAACATCATGTGCTGCAGAGAAACCATTTATGAAAGGTTGTGGCCAATCTTATTTTAAGAAATTTTCATAGCCACCCCAACCCTCAGCAACCACCGCTCTGATTGGTCAGCAGCCATGACATCAAGGCAAGACCCTTCACCAGCAAAAAGATTACAACTCCCAGAAGGCTCAGATGTAATGTTTTTAGACATAATCGCACACTTAATAGACTACAGTATAGTATAAATCAAAAAAAAAAATTTATGTGACTTGCTTTTTGAGATATTCGCTTTGTCGTGGTGGTCTGGAACCAAATCTACAATATCTCTGAGGTATACTTGTCAAGTAGTTTGAAATCAGAGTGTGGTGCCTCCAGCTTTGTTCATCTTTCTCAGGATTGCTTTGACTATTGGGAATCTGTTGTGGTAGCATACAAATCTTACTTATAATTGTTTGCTCTATTTCGGTGGAAAATGACATTAGAACTTTAATAGGGATTGCATTGAATCTATAGGCTGTTTTGGGTAGTATGGACATTTTAACAATATTCTTCCAATCCATGAGCACAGAATATATTTCCATTAATTTACATCTTCTTCAATTTCTTTCATCAATGTCTTATCATTTTCAGTGTACAGGTTTTATGCTTCCTTGGTTAAATTTATTCTTAGGTATGCTATTCTTTTTTATTGCATTATAAATGGAATTTTTTCTTAATTCCTCTTTCTGATAGTTCATTATACTGTATACAAACATAACAGATTTTTGTATATTGATGTTTTATCCTGCAACTTTCCTGAATTCATTTATTAGTTCTAATAGTTTTTTTTGTGGAGTTTTTAGGGTTTTCTATATGTAAATATCATGTCATCTGCAAACAGTAAGTTTTACTTCTTCCTTTCCTGTTTGGATGCCTTTGTTTTTTATCCTAATTGCTCTGACTAGGACTCCCAATACCATCTTGAATAAGAGTGGTAAGAGTGGGCATTCTTGTCTTGTTCCCAATCTTAGAGGAAAAGCTTTCAGCTCTTCACCATTGAGTGTGATGTTAGCCGTGGGCTTGTCATATATGGCCTTAATTGTGTTGAGGTATGTCCCTCTACACCCACTTTGTTGATAAGATCCATTTTTTTAAAAGGTTAAAGAACTGAAAAAAAAAACAATTCTAATATCTGTCTCTATTTAATGAAGCTTGAGATGGGAATATTTTCTAAGTAAGAATAGAGAGTAAATATCTATTTAGTTTACTCTTACTTTTTAATGAATATGGTAGCAACCTTGCTTGGTCAGGTTCTGGAATCTCTTTTCAAAATATTACCATATCTGATTGTTATAAGTTCAAATACAATCATGAAAACAGGTGATTAGTAGGTTTATGTAATAACTCAACAAGATTGAATTTGAGATTGTTTTTGGTTCATAACTACTTTAGAAACAAAAGGGGAGGGTGAAGGAATTTTAGATTCCAAAGGAACTAGAAATTCAAGTTCAAAAGCACCATTCTGAACCTTGTTTTAACACTACTGAAAATCAGCAAGTCACTTATTAAAGGTCACAGTTTCATTTCTAACTAAGAGGTTAAATCAAAGCTGAGCACCACTATCCAATAATGGCTCTGTAATATGTGTCTTCCCCTGTCAGGAAGAATTCATTCTTTATTGATTCAGCAAATATTTATGGGTTGCTTGTGTTACACCATCAGTTCTTCTAAGTCTTGAAAATACTGAGAGGAATAATGGACATTTCTGTCCTCAAGGAGCTCAGGGTTAATGAGGGAGGCATATTAGAGAACAAACCACCACAATAGAACACCAGTGGGTTGTAATCTGTGAGCACACTGAGGGGACTGAGCACAGCCTGCAGGGCCAGGAGAGACCATACAGAGGAGCTGACATACTGGAGCTCAGTCCTGAAGGATAGATGATAGTTAGCCCAACAGAAGAGGGCATTCCAGGGAAAAGGAACATTGTGTCCAAAGGCAAAGCAAAGAAAGTATGGACTATCTGGGAAATGATAAGTATTTCACAGTGTACACACTTGGCAATGGAGAAAGATGAGGCTGAAAAATGATGCCAAGTCAGCAGAAAAGAATCCCCATGCATGCTAAAGACATTGCAAAGACTGACTCTTGAACGAGGTAAAAAACCAGACTAGGGCCAATAAAGGACAGAATTTAATTATTACTTTACAAATTCTTATTTAAGACCAGACAATACAGAGTACTATAACACTAAAATAAATATATTAAAATTCAGAAGGAAGTGTTTTTTAAACATGTTTGCTATGGGCAACATGATTCCATCAACTGATTCTAATTAGACCAATACCTGAATTTTACATGGGAGTGAACCTTTCAGGAATAAGGAGCCAGCTCTTCCCAAAGAATAATCAAACACAATGCCCATTAGCTATATGTTGGGGGTGAGGCCTTTTATCACAAACATTTAGGAAGCAGTTTCTGGAGAAAGGGAAGCTGGGGCTGGTCGAGGAGAAACTCCAAGAAGAACCAGGAGGTGAGACTGAGAACTTTCTATATGGCTAGACAATGACATGGGTGGAGTCATTGTGTGGCCAGTCGGAGCTCTGAAGCCATTAATTTGGGCTGGAAATCCTGTTCCATCACCTACTGAGCATGTGATGGTGAGCAAGTTACCTGGCTTAGTATCATATTCCTTATCTATAAAATAGAAAGAACAGCACTTCTGTGGGTTTTACTGGGAACAAAATAAAAACCATATTCAAAGCACCAAGCACACCTAGCTGGCACATCACTCCGCAAATTACAGTTTTTATTCTATTGAAACATTACAATGTCTCTATTACTTCTCTCCAGACAATAAGAAGCCAGATGGAAAATGGGAAGTAACCTAATGTTCAACAAGAGGGAACTGTCTAAGTAAATTATACTACACAAGCTCAGTAGGATATTAAGAAGCCATTTTAAAAGATAAGTATGAAGGCCATACAAACTTTAAAATGATTAGTTTAAAAAGATAAAATTCTAGATGTACTCTGATTAAAATTATGTCAATATATGGCCTACACTGAAAAGACATATAGAAGAAATAAAAATAGAGTAGTAAGATTATGGATTTTTTTTAATAAACACTCATTATGGTACTCAACATCATTAGTTATTAGAGAAATGCAAATTAAAAATGAGATAACATCATATACCCTAAAGATAAAGGACATCTAAAAATAAAGGACAAATAAAACCAAGTATTGGCAAGGATAAGGAACAACTGGGACTCTCATACATTGCTGTGGAAGAAAAAGTTCTTCTACCCGTTCAGAAACAATTTGGCAGTATCTACTAAATTAAACAAGGCCATATCCTATGACCTGACATTTCCAATCTTGGGTTTAACTCCAACAAATGAGTGATTATTGTTACTAGAAGACAACTATAAAAATGTTCACTGTAACATCATTCAAAATTGTCCCCAGACCAGAAACAACCTAAGTGTCCATCTACAGAAGAATGGAAAAATAAATATAGTGTATTCATATAATGGAATACTACACAGCAAAGTAAAAGAACAAATTACTGCTACATACAACAAGGATGAATCCCATAGATATAATGTTATACAAAAGAAGCTAGACACAAAATAGTATATATCGTATAATTTCATGTATATGCAGTTCAAAAACAGGCAACACTAATTTGGAGAGAAGTCAGAGTAATGGTTGTCTGGGGTGGGGAGGTAACTGATTGAGAGAACACATAAGAATGCCCTCGCGTGTGCTAGAGAAATTCTTAATCTGGATGGTAATTACACAGGTGTATAAAATTCATTGACCTAATCACTTAAGATATATGTACTTTGGTGTACATTAGTTACACCTCAATTTAAAAAAAATAGAAAATTATTATTAGTATCAAGTTTTTGAAAAATTGAAATCAAACAAAAATTTAAGATAGAATCTGCTTTACTTTCTCTTCTATCTCTTTTCCCTTGAAATTTGTTTTGTTTGGAGAATTATCTGAAGTACTCAGTGAAAAGACATTTCTGAAACAAATAGTTGGCCATTTTTAAACTATTATGCAAAGCATTATACAGTTAAATCTATTTTTGATTTTTTTTTCATTTTATTTTATAACATTGAACAATCTTTTCCTCTTCAGATCCTTCTAAGGTTGTACAAAGATTGAGAATTTTCAGTGCCTCGTTTGGGCCATAAGAATTTATGAACAAAATCCTGCTAGCATTCAAAAGCATTTGAGTAGTCGGGGGAATATTTAAAATATCTGATATGGTATTCCAGCCTCGACTAGCCTATGCACTATATGTGTTTGTAGATTCCTTAATGGTTAATGAGAGCCCTTTTCTTGCAAATATTTCTCTTTATTTAACTTCTGTCTTTTGAGTATATACTGTATACTGAAATGTAAATTCTTAAAATTAAAGTTTCTGACAATTTAGTTCAAGTTACTGATATACCTTTAGGAGACTCGAGCTTTGTCTTTCCTGGAGTAAAATGTATGTTGAATGCAATTCCAAAGAGACACATTAAACTCCAAGTTGTAGCTTATCTGGGCAGTGTAGGTAGCTTTGTAGATGTGGCAAAAGGCTTGTCTACAGAAATCCCTTCCCTGTGTACTCAGATCTTTCCCCTGAAAGGTCACCCCTGAATGTCAGTAGATCCCAGAATCTCCTTCAGAATCCATCGCCGCAAACCTCCCTGATCCCCTCCACTCCAAGGAGGCAGAAGGAAGAGGAGGGAAGCCTGTCTTCTGCAGATGTCTGATGGCTGGGGCATCTCCTGACTGCAATGATATCTCCCAGTACTATTTATTATGAACTAGAATAATTCCAAAACTATTTCATTTACATAAAAAAATTCACCATTTCTTTAGCGAATTCAACTTACATCATTTGTCTATAAGATAAAGAATACAGCTACTATCAGTTCTAATAAAATATGTTTCCATTAAAGAGGAGGAAAAAGAGGAAGAGAAGGAGGAGGGGGAGGAGGAGGGGGAGGGGGAGG